>WBZZ01004232.1:585000-592500 GCA_019918135.1 Paulinella micropora | reverse complement strand
GACAGCCACCCCCCAAAAAGCAGGTAAGGTACAAAGCATTCAAGGCAGAGCGCTTGATAGGCAGGGTAGTTGAGGGTAAGGAGAGTGAGCTGTCTAAGCTAAGGTTGAAGTACGACGAGACCTTTGCAGCTGGTATATCGGGGCTGTTGCCAGATGGCCTCCCAGATCTATCATCAGTGGAGGACCCGGATGAGCTTCAGCAGGAGCTAGATAGGGTCGCTAGCTTAGTGGTCCGAGCCTTCACGGGCACAGCCGCGAAGGTCTTGGGAGTTCGGGTGATTAGGCCAGGGTTTACTGATGCATGGTTTGATGAGAGTCTTAGGGAAGCGATTGCGCGACGGAGAGAGGCATACGGCCTCTGGCGAAGGAATGAGGCCAACCGAGAGGCCTGGCAAAGATATAAAGAAGCGAGGAAGGCGGTCAGAAGGTTATGCAAGGAGAAGAAGGAGCAAGCGTGGAAGCGGGTCCAGAATGACACCGCTGCCAACTTCAGGAGCGCTACCATGGCCACGTACTGGAAGCTGTCAAAGCGTTTGGCGGGGTTCGGCGGTCGAACGCTTCTGCTCCTGTTCGGAAGCCCGATGGCACTCTGGCATGCACACTCCGGGAAAAACTACAAGAATGGGAAGAATACCGCCGACGTATGGTGGTCCCCAAAGAAAACCAGTTTTTGGAGGATGCATGTGTAGAGGAAGTCGGTTCCGATGGGGAAGCAGCGAGGATTGAGCCCGAGCGGAAGGCCCGCGAAACCTTCCAGTATAACGACAACCTGCGCGACCAATTCGAGGCCATGGCGCAAGCCGAGGAGATCCGGACTGAGACGGGCCCGCTGGACTATGATTACACCGAGAAGGAAGTGGAGCTCTGCCAGGAAAATCTCCAGAATCACAAAGCGTGCTCACCGGATAAGATCAAGAACGAGATGCTCAAGTACGGAGGCACGCGGATTGTGAGCTTTCTGGTGCGCTTCTTCAACTGGTTGAAATCGTGCGAATACACCCCCAGCGACTGGGGCAAAGCGATTATCGTCAACATCCCAAAAGGAGGCGACCCAACTGATCGGGAAAATTGGAGAGACATCGCGATTCTGAGCTGTCTGGGTAAGATGTATCTGTCCCTTATGGCGGCGAGGCTTACGGCTTTCATCGATCAGCCGGGCAGGCTTCGCCCAGAGCAGGGTGGGTTCCGGTCAAAACGTAGTACGGGGGACCAGATTTTTGTCCTTAAGGAGCGTCTGCGCCTTAGACAACAAGCTGGCCTCCGTTCTTTCGTTTTGTTCGTGGATCTGAGAAAGGCATTCCCTACGGTTTGGCGGGCCGGGTTGTTTCAGAGGCTAACCCAGATGGGGGTACAGGGCAAGTTCTATCGCATTCTGCGGCATTTTTACCGAAGAACGTCATCGCGAGTGCTAGTCGATGGCGAACTCACTGGTGAAGTGCTGGAAGAGATGGGAGTTTAGCAAGGGTCGCCGTTGTCACCGTCGCTGTTCAACGTCTTCATGGATGAGCTAACGGTCCGAATCGCGAAAGAGTTGGAGATCGAGGACCTCAACCGCATCGAAGACATACGGACCCTGCTTTACGCCGACGACGTTGCGGTAATTGCGCATAGTGTCACGGAGCTTCAACAGATTGTTAATGTCGTGGCGACATTCGTGGAGGACTATCGGCTTGAAATCAACCTGAAACCGGGCAAGACGGAAGTCATGCCGATATACGGGCACGCCAAGTCAAAAAAGTCGCCCCCATGCGTGAGGTTCCGCGGCAAGGTTCTCAACGTCACCGACCACTACAAATACCTGGGAGTTCTGCTCACGGACACCCTCTCCGATAAACCGCAAGCGAAGCGGGCGGCGGAAATCACTGTAGCGGGAACGGCTGCCTACTACCCCCTCTAGATTGCTCACGAAGTTCCAGCGCATCTTCGGCTGATGAATTGGCAGCAAATGGTTGGCGCAAAGTTGCTTTACGCATCGGCTTTTTGGGATCTGCCGGGCGCCAACAAGCTGAGTAAGCTGGAGGGCGCGTTGGTAGCGCCCCTGCGGGTCATCTTAGGTGTTGGTACGCGCACAAGCGGCTGCATCACCAGGGGTTTAGGCCGCACGCCGAGTTTTAGTATGCTTGCCAAGGCGGCCCGGCTTCGGTTCCTAGGGCGCATCGAGTTACTGGGCAACACAGCGCTAACACGCAGGCTTTACAACACGGGTCGGTGCAAATGGAAGGAAGATACGGAAAATTTGATCTTAGCATATCACAGCCTGCGGGAGGGCTTGGATGCGCTCAAGCGGGTCGTGAACGAAGATGGCACGGAAGATGATAAAGACTGGCGGGCCGCTCTGGCGAACTGGAACGAGGTGGTAAAGCAATGGTCTGTCCGGCAGGAAGTAGCTGGCTGGGAGCGGCAGGCTAAGCCCTCTGATGGGCTTAGGGTGCTGCTTAGCCAGATGTCTTCCCGCTCTGCTTTCCCACGTTGGCGGGCGCTGGAGGGGGGAAGTCACAACCTTATCAGAAGGCGATTGTTGAGCTGCAACAATCGCCTTCGCCTCTACCGATCCAAATTTGGCTCATGCTCGCCGGACTGCTCAAGCTGTTTCGCCTTGTGTGGCACTGAGGTTAACGAGTCGTTACGTCACTTCCTGCTGCATTGCCCAACGTTTGCGAGCTCTCGTGAGGCACTGTTTAAGTTTATCGATGAGGCGCAAGCCCGGCAGCCCCTCATGCTGAATCGAGGAGGGCTTTATCACAGGGAACTGCGGGAGGCGGAGGAGGAGATGAGGCTCTTCAAAGAGGAATGGCTGAAGGGGGAGGATGAAAAGATGGCGGCGATGCTCGGCGTTTTGTTTATCCCTGTCCCAGAAGAGGTGGAGGAGGAGTTAGGAAGGTTTGTTGCCACCATCTGGAAGGAGTGGGAGGAGTTGGAGGCGCAGATCAGGGAGGCAGAGGGGGCGGAGGAGGAGGAGGAGGTGATCGACCTCACGGTCGTTCAGGAGGTGGGTAGAAGGAGGGGAAGGCCTAGTCAGGTAGAATGTCTGGCTAGATCTGTTGTAGGTGGAGGTCAGCGCAGCGTCGCGGACTTCTTCTCGGCAGATAACTCCTCTCACTCCTTGCACCCACTTGCACATGCACAGCACGCTCATTTGCACATTGCACCTCCAAGTCTTTGGAGCGGAGCCGCGTCACCGAACGGCCCCGTGCTACCAATGGAGGCACATGTCCGACAGGATCAAAGGCCAATTGACTGATAAGTCTATTATATTATTATTATTATTATTATTATTATTATTATTATTATTATTATTATTATTATTAGGGAGTACATAGGCCATCGGTCCTTTCCATGGGCTGATTGGTATAAAGCTCCTAGAGTAATGTTCTATGCCGTCACTTCCTTTATTCCACCGATTGGTGTGGAGACTTTCCTTATGGAATGGAGGACTGGATGCACATGGCCTTTTGGCTCAGCAATTGGCAGGAGATACACTATTATTATTATTATTATTATTATTATTATTATTATTATTATTATTATTATTATTATTATTTATTGTTATTATTATTATTATTATTACTATTATTATTATTATTATTATTATTATTATTATTATTACTTATTATTATTATTATTATTATTATTATTATTATTATTATTGTTATTATTGTTATTATTATTATTATTATTATTATTATTATTATTATTATTATTATTATTATTATTATTATTATTATTATTATTAGGGAGTACATAGGCCATTGGTCCTTTTCAATGGGCTGATTGGTATAAAGCTCCTAGAGTAATGTTCTATGCCGTCACTTCCTTTATTCCACCGATTGGTGTGGAGACTTTCCTTATGGAATGGAGGACTGGATGCACATGGCCTTTTGGCTCAGCAATTGGCAGGAGATACATTATTATTATTATTGTTATTATTATTATTATTATTATTATTATTATTATTATTATTATTATTATTATTATTATTATTATTATTATTATTATTATTATTATTATTATTATTATTATTATTATTATTATTATTATTATTATTGGACACCGTGATAGCTCAGTGGTCAAGTTCTACCATCTGGGCCCTGTCGCCAGTTCGATTCCCGTCGGTGCCACCAGTATTTTCATTGAACATACCGGTCTATTTCTGGACCAGTATTTTCATTGAACATACCGGCCCGTCTGGAAGTGTTGGAACTGCCCTTGCGGGGTGTCATTAGAGCTTATCGTCAATTCTTCGTACTCCCCTCACGGGTGAGACGATGGAGGCGCATGTGCAGAAATGCATCAGCCATTGACAGAGAAGCACTATTATTATTATTATTATTATTATTATTATTATTATTATTATTATTATTATTATTATTATTATTATTACTTTAATATATTACAACGCTACTTTAATAATATTAATATTATGAGGGTCACCGTCTTAGTTAAATCAATGGCCTTCGGGCTAACGATTTGTATGGATGACCAGAGGTCACTTGTAAAAGTAACTTCATTAAATCAAAGGCAAAGGCAAAGAAGAAGAAGAAGAAGAAGAAGAAGAAGAAGAAGAAGAAGAAGAAGAAGAAGAAGAAGAAGAAGAAGAAGAAGAAGAAGAAGAAGACTGAAGAAGAAGAGACCAGGATCAGGTAACTCTGCGTGCAAGCTAGACAGGAGAGAGAGTTAGTGTGCCGGGAGTAGCTTTTGGAGAAGAATGGGCCAAGGAAGAATATGGAGACAATTGGCGATCGGTAAAACGAGAAGGAAAGTCTTAGAACCATGCGAGAACGGAGATAGACATAAAGTCCGTAAGATGCATAAGCCCAGCCACTTCGTAGTCTTCGACGACGGTCAAGTAGAAAAGATGTTAGACAGTGAGATTAGAAAGTATCGGATAGATAGAATAAAACCAGTCGGAGAACTAGACCCCGAGATGTCCGCATAAAGTAGCGTAGAGGATCATACCACTGCATTACTGTACCTGACATTGAAGGTACCAAAGGCAATCGTAGATGAGGGTTTAACTGCGAAAGAGTTGAAAGCCGGAATGGATAAAGAGATTGAAGCTCTGAAGTCTTTTAACACTTACACGTGGGTAAGCCTCAGGGAAGCGAAAGAAAAAATATTAAAAGTAGTGAGACTAACGTGGGTACATAGAGTCAAACTAGACGATAAAGGACGTAAGTTAATTAAGTCAAGGTTAGCTTTACGAGGAGATATGCTAGAGCCAGGAGTTAGCTATAACCCAGATCAATTGTTTGTGCCCTGCGCCGCGCATCGCTCATTACTCTTTTTGTCTAAGCTTGCAGCATGGCATGGACATAAGCTATACGGTATAGACTTCAAAAATGCTTATCGAAATGCACGAATGCATGATCCTGTTTATGCTTATGCACCCGATGGGATAGACAGTGAGGAGCATGAAGGCATGATATGGAGAGTAAATGGAGCTCTGTATGGCGCGCCGCAAGCTGGTAGGAGATGGTATGAGATTTTAGCCCCTAAGTTGGAGGAATTAGGATTCAGGTTACTAGACTCAGATTTGTGCATGTTCGTAGAAAAGGATAAGCTAGTAAGAGATGCTATCATAGGTATTTTCCATGTAGACGATCTTATCTTCTCAGCTCCTAACGAACGAGCATACGACCAATTCGCTAGTAAACTAGAAAGGTTTTATCCTCTTAAGCGTTTGGGAGTGGCTAAGGAGTTCAAAGGAATAGAGATAGTTCAGGAAGGAGGACGCATTTTATTGCATCAGAATAAGTACCAGAAACAGATATTAAAGGATGTAGGATATGCCGATGTTAGATCAGTAAGTACTCCAAGTGCTGAACATGAGCCTGGGCCCATGGGAGAAACAAGCGCCCTTAGGAAACATTCTATACCTAGTCTAGTAGGGAAACTTTGTTTCTAACTAAGATGACACGACCAGATGCTGATCAAGCACTAAATGCAGCAAGTGTAATGCGAACAGTAAACCCAGGACTTGCTTATGCTATGTTAGGTAGGATCTTTAGGTATTTGAAAGGTTCGTATCGCGGTATTGCATTTCACTGGCCTAAGTCATCCCAAGAGGGAAGAACATACCCGCGAATTACTCTTTGGCCCGATGCAGCACACAAGGTCTGTAAGAAAACCGGAAAATCACGTACAGGATATGTAGTACTTTGGGGAGGAGACCCGGTAGCTTGGTTGTCAAAGCGACAGACTAGAATTGCGCCTACTTCTAATGACGCTGAAATTTTCGCAGCAGCACAGTGTATACGGGAAGGATTGGCTATCCGACATATCACGGGAAAATTAGACATAGCACAGAAAGGACCGATACTCGGAGCTATATGAAGATAATGCACAAACTATCTTAGCAGCAGAAAGGGGAATGTCAGGACCACGTACTAAACACTTACCCCTAGAACTTCATTTCATTCACCACGCACAGAGAGATAACGAGATTAAATTTGTAAAAGTAGGAACTAAGAAACAAATCGCAGACGTACTAACTAAACATGCTCCTAAGGATCAATTTGAATATCTCGTGAGTAAGTTTATGGTAACTCTTCATCCATGATTTTATATCTCAAGTCTGCAAACTCACTATAAATACGCAAATTTACGCAAGGTCAACTTATGTTGTTCTTTTGTGAGTTTTCTCTCTTTGAAGTGTGCAGGAAGTTTCTTGCGCAGGTAGTTAAGCGGCATGTTGAAGCGAGGTTCCCGTCGAAGTGTAAGTCGAGCGCGAATGCGCCGTGGTTCAGACCACCATCGGTCGCATTGTGACAAGAGCGGGAAAGGACACGAGCCATCGGACCCGACCATACATCGCGTAGTTTTATATTGGCGGAATGGCGGAATTAACTC
This sequence comes from Paulinella micropora, assembly GCA_019918135.1. Taxonomy (NCBI): domain Eukaryota; phylum Cercozoa; class Imbricatea; order Euglyphida; family Paulinellidae; genus Paulinella; species Paulinella micropora. Next base: position 585,651 of record WBZZ01004232.1, on the reverse strand, counting down.
ATTGTATTGGACTCGAGGAGTCAATGATGTAATTCAGTTTACATACTGATATGATCATACTTCAAGGACCTACTGCTAATGTTTTAATCGTATCGAGATGCAATCGCGGCAAAGAAGCAAAGGCAGGTGGACTGGAATAGAATGGCGATTCTTCAGTTTTGTGACCCAACAATCATTCAAGTTTCATTTTACAACTTGAAATGATGACCATTTATCGCATCGTAATACTTAATAATCGCAGAGGCGTTAATCGTAATTTGCACATTGACATCAGTAGAACTAAGGGGGAGCGTTTGTAGGGCTCGGATAACTACGTTTACTATTAGTGATTACTTTGTGACTGGTAATTTATTCGTATAGTTGAATGACAGTATAGTTCTAGTCGATAATGGTAACGGACGTAACGGTCTATATTGGCATTTCAGGATTAGACAGTAACCATTGTGTAATAATTACAGTCGTGCGGACTTTATTTCAGTTTCGCTATTACCTTTGAGTTTGTCAGTTCTATCTACTTGCAAATTAAAGTGTCGATTGGCATCGTCACCAAGCTTCTAACGCAGTCCCTCAGCAAATCGGAGTATAAAGATATTAGGTCCGTGAGTGACCGGGTAATTACCTAATCAACGAAAATGAATGTCGACAGTAATA
>WBZZ01004232.1:552500-567500 GCA_019918135.1 Paulinella micropora | reverse complement strand
CGCACCGTCACCAGCATCATCATCATCGTCATTCATCGGCGGGGCTGTGGCACCGACATTACAACAACAACAAGACGCACTACGAGCAGCGGGCCTGGGCAGTCTCGGGGGCCACATCAACACTTCTCCATCGAATCCCCCGAAGGCACGCCCACTTACGAGCGACTACTTGGGAAAGGTGGTGCTGCTACTGCAGGCAGGGATCAACTCTACCTTCTTCGACCAGACCAACCGGCTATCCGAGCAAGTCAACGCCATGATCCACCAAGCGAAGCAAGAGACGGGGCAACGTGACGCCAAGCTCATCGAGAAGCCCGTGCACCGACGTTACTTCCAAGGTGGGAAGATCATCATGACGGTACTGGAGAGTAATGTGTACAAGAGTGAGCAAGAGCGGCTGACGGATGCAAGCGCAATGGCTACCACACTGGCTACCCTGGCAATTGACATGGGTGGGCCGACGCCTCTCTCCGCGGAAGACGCAGAGCAAAAGTTCCTGCAGGCAGCAAAGCGGCTGCGGATCGCGGGGGACATCGCCGCCTACTGTGAACCTATCCGGGCACACACTTCGAAGAGCGCCGCGCACCCCTACGGCAGCCAAGGAAAGGGGTTGTGCCGCATATGCTACTCTCCGCAACACTGGGCCAAGGACTGCCCACAGCGAGGCAATGCCAACGGCGCGGCTACCGGCAACACCGCAGCACACCAGAGCACTGCGACGGTACCAACGATGGCGTGGCAAGGCGTCCCTGGCTACACAGTCCCACCAACCGGGCTGCAGCTGCCAATTCAATACGTGATCCCGCCACAGCAACTACAAAACCCGACAGGGTACATAACAGTCAGCCCAACAGTGCCCCCACCATACATACCATCTAGTGCTCGCACACATGTATCCTGCACCCATTGCCACAAGCGCGGGCACACCGCAGAAAGCTGTTGGACCCTGAACCCACATCAACGCCCTCAGCGCACTACCAACTGAACACTCAATCACAACTCACGAACACACATACGTCTTGCACATCTGCACTAGCGATACTTGCAAACGTCGTAGAGTTTGAGTCACATGCACACGCAGCAGAAAACAGTACATATGCATTAAATATATGTTACTCTTACTCTTCTTTATGTGTATTTCGAAATATATTATACGGTCGGACTCGCACGGCAACACGCCACCGGTTTAAATATGACTAGTCAAACAACGACTGCAACACGCCTGAAAGTAATGTAAAAGTGCAACGAACAAGCCACAGTTTAATACTGCATTACCACTTTCCCAAACACCAACTCAGTCACTTTTTAGTATTAAAATCATTATCTCTTACTGTGACTGGCAGACATTCACGCCCAAAACTGGTCGGCAAGATCTCAGATTTTCTACCGAAAACTGCGTCGAAATCAAAAATATTCAAAGACTATGCGGGGATCATGCAGTGCGTTTGGTGCAAAAAGACAGGACATCTAGCATACTTCTGTCCGTCGCGACAAACGATACCACAGGAGGAAATCCCATATGTGACTGAACTCCTACGATCACCTACAATCGACGTCCAAAGCTATGCATCTTTCACTTTGGAGCAAGCACATGAACGGCTCAAGACCTTGGGTGAAAATTTTAACTGTGGCAACCCATGAGCTGACTCCACGGACCCGGCACACGCTATCAAGGCAAAGCTCGGATACTGGAAAGCGCTTGGGACCGACCCCGTTGTACTGTCGTGGCTAGCGTATGGGGCCGAGCTGACATTCGAACGCACGCCGCCGGCCACAGATTTTGTAAATCATCCGTCATATTTTGAGCACCTGGCATTTGTCAACGAACAAATCAACGATATGGTCGCGCGGGGGGACGCAGTGGAAGTAAACGAAGATGACTGCATCATGATCGAACCACTACAAGTGCTCGCGGACCCGGCAGGGATTAAGAAAACAAAGCTCTGCACCGACAAACGTTTCAGTAACTCGTTCCAAGCAAAAGCTCCATTCACCATGGAGACTTTAGAAAATGACATACAAATGGTACTGGACGGAGACGCGGGCACAAAGCTGTTCGTGGTGGACCTCAAGCGTGCTTTCTACTCAATACCCCTTTCAAGACAAAGCAGACCTTACTCGTCGTTCCGACACAACTGCAAGACGTACCAGAACACCACACTACTCTACGGCTTCTGCACAGCGCCATTCTGGTTTGGAAAGACGATGCGCGCGGTGGTGCGACTGCTACGAGCCTTGAACATACCTTGCATGCAATACGCTGACGACTTCCTGTTCGCAATCAAACTAGCCAGGACTCACGACGGCATACCGGCGTTCGTGAAGGCACTCTTCAGCCTCTTAGGCCTCCCCCTCTCGGAGAAGACATGTTGGGAGCCGGCAGATGAAGTCCAATACTTGTGCTACATCATCAACAGCAAAGAAAGCTGGATCGGGGTACCGGAGGAAAAAAGGTTGAAGCTACTGCGCTCAATCCTCCAGCTACTAAGCGACGTTCACTCGGCTCACGGAGCGTCAGTCAAACAGCTACACTCGACTGCTGCTTCGATCATCGCGTTGAAACTAGCGCTTCAGAACGCAATGCTGTTCACGCGAGTCACGCTGGCAACAGTCGTGCACTGCAAGAGGATCGAACGGGATACCATTTGCACCTCAACAGGGTCGGAGCTCAGTGAAGAACTCCAACATTGGCTCCACATTCTGCGAGACCCACTGAAAGCAAACGAGCTATCTTCCAGGCACGGACGGACATCGAGCTGAGGCTCGACGCGGGGGAATTTGCAGTAGGTGGCCACGTACTGAATATGGACGTGACTATACCATTGCCCACCGAACTCATCTGCACCTCTTCCACACACAGAGAGCTCTGGGCAGCCACAGTGGTCCCACTACACTTCATACACATTTTGAGTAATCGTAACACCGTGCTCACGGTCTTCGATTCAGCCAACGCTGTAATAGACTTACAGAAAGGCGGCTCACGAAAATGCCCACACCTCACGCAGTTATGCAAAATAATTGACGATGTATACACGCAGCGGCTCAACATCAAAAACAAACTCTGGGGATGGGTGGAACGCTCACGTAACACAAGGGCAGACGCGAACTCAAAGGCACTGACTGCCGGCTTGACTAGCTTGACTGTCCACCCGGATATCATAAAGGCAATCACCTACCGATGGCACATAACGATCAGAGACGTGTGGGCACCGAACTTCGGGCAGATAGGACAGTCAATTCTTCTCGCACTGAAAGAACGCAAGCGAGTTGCGTTTGTGATACCCAAATGGCAGGGAAGACCTTGGTGGCCACAAGTGCTTGAACACGCGAGGGATTCATTCCCATTACCACCCGCGGCGTATACGCTAGCACCAACATGGCCCACACACCCGCTACATAAACATAGACCTCAGTGGCACATGCTTGCAGTCTTATTTGATTTTGCTAATTAAATTTGTTTTCTTACTACAGGCCACGTCGTACTTAACGACCTTGACATAGCAATATGGGCAAGCCAAGGCAAGAAAAGACAGTCAACGATGGACGCATATGCATCCTCACGCAAGAAATTCATCAATTGGTGTATCGTACACAACCGAATATGCTTTCCGGCCACAGCAGAGACGGTCGCTTACTACCTGAGACACATGTGTGAAAGCGGCTATGCAGAGAGTACAATCAAAGGGCACTTCGCCGCTATTAAGGCGCAGTACGCACTACTTCCCTACTGCGACCCCACCGATAGCCCATTGGTGCAAATGGTAAAGGAAAGAGCAGTGGCAGAAGCCCCGCAGGGCAAGGAAGGCAAATACCCACTGTTGAGGGACGATTTACTCAAGATCCTCCAACTGCCTCTTAATGATTGGAGAGACAGCAGAAACAGCACTATGATTTTGCTGCAATGGATCTCTATGACACGAGTGGGCATATGTAAATTCAACATAAGGGAAAGTTCCTTAGTGAGGGGTTTGACTTTTTTGAATTGATTATTTGCGCATAGGATTCCTCATATATTTCTTGAAATATTTCACTATGGTGAGCATATCCTTATTTTTAATAGTTTTTGAGAAATCTGTAATTGAAGTTGTGTAAAAAAGCACCATTACGTGTGGAAAAAATTCGGAAAAAGACAGGTCGGGCCGTCATTTTTTTGCTAATTCAATGTGGTAAAAAAATGGTTTGCAACCACGATTATGATTAAAGAATCTGTCTTTGGTTGTTATTTTATTAGATTTTGAACTATGAAACGTTGTACAATACGTCTTAACAAATAATTTAATCGAATTTCGGAAAATTTTCAATATCTCTGAGAAACACAGTGTCGGCTGGAAAAAGTCCCTCAAGGGCAAAAAAAAAGCAAACAAAAATTTATTATGAAAGGAATTACTGCTCCTATAGCTGATAAACGAGTTGGGGGGGTTCAAATACACTATAGCTTGAATTCTGGGGGAAGGGGAGCTAAAAAATACATGAAACCTAGAAGAAAACTGGTCAAAACTTTTTTGACATTCCGACATCTTGGACTTACCTGCCTCAGACACATCCCTTTTTCAATATTTTGTATCTATCGTAAGTATATGTCAGGGAGACATGATTACACTAAAAAAACTGGAGGAGAAAGGTCCAGGAAAAAATGTACAGGCATGTGTAGGTCAGACACGTGAAGTTGTGAAAACCCACTTTTTTGTTTGTAGCTTCTAGGCAAAATGAACAAAAATCCTTTGGTGGAGCTTTAGTTTATGGTTGTGAAAGACGATTCCAATACTTAAAATTCTTAAAACTGATGAATACTAAAATGTATATGTCCCCAAAACCATAAAAATGCTGGTTTTGTGATTTTGAGTTTTTGCCTTCCACAGACATTTGCAAATAACACAAAGTTGGAGAAATACGTTTAATGATAGTAAAAAACGATTAGCCTATTCATCTGTGCAAGAAATAATACTTAAGCTACAAAATATAGATTTTCATGTTTCGACAAGGAAAAAATAGCTGATTTTCTACTAGCTAGTTTGTAGCCTACAAGTAAAAGTATCAAAAGATATTTATACAAGTGATGAAAAACACTCAAAGTTACTATGTATATACTTAGATAGCTATGATATGTCTTGTGCTAAGAGATATCTGATGCACTCAGGGAACCCTCCCCTCTGTGCTTTTTTCCTAGGTTGGCCGGGCCAGGACGCACCGTGGAAGCCGGGGAATTTCATTGCATTTTTTACTGAAAAACATGGTCAGAACGTCTTGCCGGGTGGTACGCAGAACTAAGTAATTACAACAGATAAAATCATGTGGTTTTCACTAAATAAAAGCTTAACAAGTGTAGGGTTGCGCACCATACTTTCCTGATCAAAAAAATTTAAAAATCACATTTTAGTATTACATTATAAAATAGTCAAAAATATTACCGTTACGTATATTTCAAATTCAAATTTAATTTTTGAGTTGAATATAGCAAGCCAATTATCTGATTTAGATCTCTACAACAAAAAAAAAATTACTAAAAAATAATCAGAACTCGTTAAGTTCCGTGTGCCACCGCACTAAATCCATCCAATTTACATATGGGCAATATCACTGCACTAAAGGTGGAGGATATATGGTTCCACACGACTACAATAAACAACAGCCCATGTAAATACATGGTACTCCGGCTGAGGCACCTCAAGAACGATAAAGGTGAGAAGCTAGTGTATGTCGGTCAAGGCACAGAAACATTTTGCGCTGTTAAATGGGTTCGAGCATACTTGCAGGCTGTGAAAGATTTATTTCGCGGTTCACTCACAGACAGTTCGCCTCTCTTCTTCAAAATTGAGGGAAACAGTCTGGAGCACTTAAGTAGCAAAACACCGTCCAGTATTCTGAAAGAGAAAGTGGCACTCATCGGATTGGATCCAGCTATCTACGCGTCACATTCTAATAGAATCGGCTCGGCTACAGAGGCGGCAAGATTGGGAATGAAAATATACGCAATCAGGAGGCAAGGATTGTGGTCAGATAAAAGTACATGTGTGTTCAAATATGTGCGCGACATCAGCTTAGAAAACAAACTGACCATTACGAGCGTCTTGCAGGCAGGAGTCAAAATCGCTTAGATACTCCTTGGTTCTCATAAGACATATGCTCAAATACAATCTACACCACCGTTCGACGATGATGTATGCTATGGTTTACCAGATAAGTAACTGACGCTCGCTTATTAAAATCGATTCCCATGCTGTACTAGAATGCGATTTAATTACAAAATACACTTACTGAACCGTATCGTATCGTATCGTACCGTATCGTATCATATCGTATCGTATCGTATCATATCTTATCATATCGTATCGTATCGTATCGCGTATCGTATCGTATCCTATCGTATCCTATCGTATCGTATCCTATCGTATCGTATCGTATCGTACCGTATCGTATCGTATCGTATCGTATCGTATCGTCTCGTCTCGTCTCGTCTCGTATCGTATTGTATCGTATCGTATCGTATCATATTATATCGTATCGTATCGTATCGTATCGTATCGTAGCGTATCGTAGCGTATCGTATCGTATCGTATCGTATCGTATCGTATCGTATCATATCGTATCATATCGTATCGTATCGTATCGTATCGTATCGTCTTGTATCGTATCGTATCGTATCGTATCGTATCGTATCGTATCGTATCATATCGTATCGTATCGTATCGTATCGTATCGTAGCGTATCGTATCGTATCCTATCCTATCGTATCGTATCGTATCGTATCGTATCGTATCATATTGTATCGTATCGTATCGTACCGTATCGTAATGTTAGTCAAGAGAAATGACGTATTTAACTGAGATATCCAGTGATAAACTCATGTCACATAATGACATGACTACAGTAACAAGTCCTCGTAATAGCACTCAATATCGGTCACATAACAATATAGTTCGTCATAATATATATATAGACATGCAGACGTAATATATGCAGTGAACAGAGCAATCTTACAGAAATAGATTCCAGAATAGCCTAACGTGTACAGTACGACGGCACCAGGGTTTAGTAAGAAATCTAACGCTCAAAATGCATACAGGAACAGCATCGGACAAAAACGACACAACCACCACCTCACATATATGAGAGACTCAACACACTAAATTTAAAGTCGATAACATAACTTGTAATTACACCACTTTCTTCACAGCGAAAACGATATCAATGAAATACTCATCGATTCCAGATACACTACAATGGATTACAAGAATATTTACGGGAACAGACATACAAAACACTTACACCACACACATCTACTAGGACATAAAACTGACCAACAAGAAAAATCTCTACAACAATAAGGATGCAAACATACACAGACTAATGTTTGCATACTGGAAAAAGGACACACGGTGCAAACGAGCAGAATACAGGCATAGAAACGAAGATACATTGATAATCAGATTTGTTATCCGTCTATAATTGCTGTTTTAGTTTCGGGGTATTACACACGTTGCAAAGCTACTTATTCACAATTTAGGATCTTATCGTGGACAGAAAGAATGTATCATGGACTATGCCAAAACACAAGCAAAAAATAATATTTTTCAGCAGCAAACAGCACGATGAGTCTTTTCCTAATTTCTAGTCAGCCTAAAAAAATTTCCAGTTGAACCCAAAAAAGCAATTTTTGAGGGAATATAGGCAATTTGTCTGCATTTCTTCCAGGCCTGGCAGGGAAAAATGACATTACTAAATTTTTTTTCCAGAGAGGTCTTTTTCGCCACCTAGGAGAGAGGGGAGAGAGCTCATGGGAAGTATGGTATGTTGTGAAATGAAGTTTTTGCAAGTTTGCGCAGCAAAAGACGCGGGAACTATTGTTCCCGCTCAAAAATTTGAAAATTAGAACAACAATCCTGTCCCCCTCAGATTTGCATTTTTTGTTTTATACAAAAGTGATTTTAGTTTGGGTTTTAGGAAAGGCAAGAAATCCATGTCAAGCGAGAAACCCAAGCGAGTCAAGAAGCCTTCAGCAAAGAAGAGACGTGCAGAGGAAGATGCTAGCGACGACGACCACGACTACCAAGGAGGAGGAGATCACAGCGCGGCTGGAGGCAGTGCGAGTGTGTCTGGCAGCTCTGCATCTACGACCAGCCCTACCGCAGCGACAGGCGCCGGCGCCAGCAATGACCAACCTCTCGGGAGCGCAGCCAACAGCAGCAGCAGCAGCAGCACTGGTAACACTCACGCACCGTCACCAGCATCATCATCATCGTCATTCATCGGCGGGGCTGTGGCACCGACATTACAACAACAACAAGACGCACTACGAGCAGCGGGCCTGGGCAGTCTCGGGGGCCACATCAACACTTCTCCATCGAATCCCCGAAGGCACGCCCACTTACGAGCGACTACTTGGGAAAGGTGGTGCTGCTACTGCAGGCAGGGATCAACTCTACCTTCTTCGACCAGACCAACCGGCTATCCGAGCAAGTCAACGCCATGATCCACCAAGCGAAGCAAGAGACGGGGCAACGTGACGCCAAGCTCATCGAGAAGCCCGTGCACCGACGTTACTTCCAAGGTGGGAAGATCATCATGGCGGTACTGGAGAGTAATGTGTACAAGAGTGAGCAAGAGCGGCTGACGGATGCAAGCGCAATGGCTACCGCACTGGCTACCCTGGCAATGGACATGGGTGGGCCGACGCCTCTCTCCGCGGAAGACGCAGAGCAAAAGTTCCTGCAGGCAGCAAAGCGGCTGCGGATCGCGGGGGACATCGCCGCCTACTGTGAACCTATCCGGGCACACACTTCGAAGAGCGCCGCGCACCCCTACGGCAGCCAAGGAAAGGGGTTGTGCCGCATATGCTACTCTCCGCAACACTGGGCCAAGGACTGCCCACAGCGAGGCAATGCCAACGGCGCGGCTACCGGCAACACCGCAGCACACCAGAGCACTGCGACGGTACCAACGATGGCGTGGCAAGGCGTCCCTGGCTACACAGTCCCACCAACCGGGCCGCAGCTGCCAATTCAATACGCGATCCCGCCACAGCAACTACAAAACCCGACAGGGTACATAACCGTCAGCCCAACAGTGCCCCCACCATACATACCATCTAGTGCTCGCACACATGTATCCTGCACCCATTGCCACAAGCGCGGGCACACCGCAGAAAGCTGTTGGACCCTGAACCCACATCAACGCCCTCAGCGCACTACCAACTGAACACTCAATCACAACTCACGAACACACATACGTCTTGCACATCTGCACTAGCGATACTTGCAAACGTCGTAGAGTTTGAGTCACATGCACACGCAGCAGAAAACAGTACATATGCATTAAATATATGTTACTCTTACTCTTCTTTATGTGTATTTCGAAATATATTATACGGTCGGACTCGCACGGCAACACGCCACCGGTTTAAATATGACTAGTCAAACAACGACTGCAACACGCCTGAAAGTAATGTAAAAGTGCAACGAACAAGCCACAGTTTAATACTGCATTACCACTTTCCCAAACACCAACTCAGTCACTTTTTAGTATTAAAATCATTATCTCTTACTGTGACTGGCAGACATTCACGCCCAAAACTGGTCGGCAAGATCTCAGATTTTCTACCGAAAACTGCGTCGAAATCAAAAATATTCAAAGACTATGCGGGGATCATGCAGTGCGTTTGGTGCAAAAAGACAGGACATCTAGCATACTTCTGTCCGTCGCGACAAACGATACCACAGGAGGAAATCCCATATGTGACTGAACTCCTACGATCACCTACAATCGACGTCCAAAGCTATGCATCTTTCACTTTGGAGCAAGCACATGAACGGCTCAAGACCTTGGGTGAAAATTTTAACTGTGGCAACCCATGAGCTGACTCCACGGACCCGGCACACGCTATCAAGGCAAAGCTCGGATACTGGAAAGCGCTTGGGACCGACCCCGTTGTACTGTCGTGGCTAGCGTATGGGGCCGAGCTGACATTCGAACGCACGCCGCCGGCCACAGATTTTGTAAATCATCCGTCATATTTTGAGCACCTGGCATTTGTCAACGAACAAATCAACGATATGGTCGCGCGGGGGGACGCAGTGGAAGTAAACGAAGATGACTGCATCATGATCGAACCACTACAAGTGCTCGCGGACCCGGCAGGGATTAAGAAAACAAAGCTCTGCACCGACAAACGTTTCAGTAACTCGTTCCAAGCAAAAGCTCCATTCACCATGGAGACTTTAGAAAATGACATACAAATGGTACTGGACGGAGACGCGGGCACAAAGCTGTTCGTGGTGGACCTCAAGCGTGCTTTCTACTCAATACCCCTTTCAAGACAAAGCAGACCTTACTCGTCGTTCCGACACAACTGCAAGACGTACCAGAACACCACACTACTCTACGGCTTCTGCACAGCGCCATTCTGGTTTGGAAAGACGATGCGCGCGGTGGTGCGACTGCTACGAGCCTTGAACATACCTTGCATGCAATACGCTGACGACTTCCTGTTCGCAATCAAACTAGCCAGGACTCACGACGGCATACCGGCGTTCGTGAAGGCACTCTTCAGCCTCTTAGGCCTCCCCCTCTCGGAGAAGACATGTTGGGAGCCGGCAGATGAAGTCCAATACTTGTGCTACATCATCAACAGCAAAGAAAGCTGGATCGGGGTACCGGAGGAAAAAAGGTTGAAGCTACTGCGCTCAATCCTCCAGCTACTAAGCGACGTTCACTCGGCTCACGGAGCGTCAGTCAAACAGCTACACTCGACTGCTGCTTCGATCATCGCGTTGAAACTAGCGCTTCAGAACGCAATGCTGTTCACGCGAGTCACGCTGGCAACAGTCGTGCACTGCAAGAGGATCGAACGGGATACCATTTGCACCTCAACAGGGTCGGAGCTCAGTGAAGAACTCCAACATTGGCTCCACATTCTGCGAGACCCACTGAAAGCAAACGAGCTATCTTCCAGGCACGGACGGACATCGAGCTGAGGCTCGACGCGGGGGAATTTGCAGTAGGTGGCCACGTACTGAATATGGACGTGACTATACCATTGCCCACCGAACTCATCTGCACCTCTTCCACACACAGAGAGCTCTGGGCAGCCACAGTGGTCCCACTACACTTCATACACATTTTGAGTAATCGTAACACCGTGCTCACGGTCTTCGATTCAGCCAACGCTGTAATAGACTTACAGAAAGGCGGCTCACGAAAATGCCCACACCTCACGCAGTTATGCAAAATAATTGACGATGTATACACGCAGCGGCTCAACATCAAAAACAAACTCTGGGGATGGGTGGAACGCTCACGTAACACAAGGGCAGACGCGAACTCAAAGGCACTGACTGCCGGCTTGACTAGCTTGACTGTCCACCCGGATATCATAAAGGCAATCACCTACCGATGGCACATAACGATCAGAGACGTGTGGGCACCGAACTTCGGGCAGATAGGACAGTCAATTCTTCTCGCACTGAAAGAACGCAAGCGAGTTGCGTTTGTGATACCCAAATGGCAGGGAAGACCTTGGTGGCCACAAGTGCTTGAACACGCGAGGGATTCATTCCCATTACCACCCGCGGCGTATACGCTAGCACCAACATGGCCCACACACCCGCTACATAAACATAGACCTCAGTGGCACATGCTTGCAGTCTTATTTGATTTTGCTAATTAAATTTGTTTTCTTACTACAGGCCACGTCGTACTTAACGACCTTGACATAGCAATATGGGCAAGCCAAGGCAAGAAAAGACAGTCAACGATGGACGCATATGCATCCTCACGCAAGAAATTCATCAATTGGTGTATCGTACACAACCGAATATGCTTTCCGGCCACAGCAGAGACGGTCGCTTACTACCTGAGACACATGTGTGAAAGCGGCTATGCAGAGAGTACAATCAAAGGGCACTTCGCCGCTATTAAGGCGCAGTACGCACTACTTCCCTACTGCGACCCCACCGATAGCCCATTGGTGCAAATGGTAAAGGAAAGAGCAGTGGCAGAAGCCCCGCAGGGCAAGGAAGGCAAATACCCACTGTTGAGGGACGATTTACTCAAGATCCTCCAACTGCCTCTTAATGATTGGAGAGACAGCAGAAACAGCACTATGATTTTGCTGCAATGGATCTCTATGACACGAGTGGGCATATGTAAATTCAACATAAGGGAAAGTTCCTTAGTGAGGGGTTTGACTTTTTTGAATTGATTATTTGCGCATAGGATTCCTCATATATTTCTTGAAATATTTCACTATGGTGAGCATATCCTTATTTTTAATAGTTTTTGAGAAATCTGTAATTGAAGTTGTGTAAAAAAGCACCATTACGTGTGGAAAAAATTCGGAAAAAGACAGGTCGGGCCGTCATTTTTTTGCTAATTCAATGTGGTAAAAAAATGGTTTGCAACCACGATTATGATTAAAGAATCTGTCTTTGGTTGTTATTTTATTAGATTTTGAACTATGAAACGTTGTACAATACGTCTTAACAAATAATTTAATCGAATTTCGGAAAATTTTCAATATCTCTGAGAAACACAGTGTCGGCTGGAAAAAGTCCCTCAAGGGCAAAAAAAAAAGCAAAAAAAAATTTATTATGAAAGGAATTACTGCTCCTATAGCTGATAAACGAGTTGGGGGGGTTCAAATACACTATAGCTTGAATTCTGGGGGAAGGGGAGCTAAAAAATACATGAAACCTAGAAGAAAACTGGTCAAAACTTTTTTGACATTCCGACATCTTGGACTTACCTGCCTCAGACACATCCCTTTTTCAATATTTTGTATCTATCGTAAGTATATGTCAGGGAGACATGATTACACTAAAAAAACTGGAGGAGAAAGGTCCAGGAAAAAATGTACAGGCATGTGTAGGTCAGACACGTGAAGTTGTGAAAACCCACTTTTTTGTTTGTAGCTTCTAGGCAAAATGAACAAAAATCCTTTGGTGGAGCTTTAGTTTATGGTTGTGAAAGACGATTCCAATACTTAAAATTCTTAAAACTGATGAATACTAAAATGTATATGTCCCCAAAACCATAAAAATGCTGGTTTTGTGATTTTGAGTTTTTGCCTTCCACAGACATTTGCAAATAACACAAAGTTGGAGAAATACGTTTAATGATAGTAAAAAACGATTAGCCTATTCATCTGTGCAAGAAATAATACTTAAGCTACAAAATATAGATTTTCATGTTTCGACAAGGAAAAAATAGCTGATTTTCTACTAGCTAGTTTGTAGCCTACAAGTAAAAGTATCAAAAGATATTTATACAAGTGATGAAAAACACTCAAAGTTACTATGTATATACTTAGATAGCTATGATATGTCTTGTGCTAAGAGATATCTGATGCACTCAGGGAACCCTCCCCTCTGTGCTTTTTTCCTAGGTTGGCCGGGCCAGGACGCACCGTGGAAGCCGGGGAATTTCATTGCATTTTTTACTGAAAAACATGGTCAGAACGTCTTGCCGGGTGGTACGCAGAACTAAGTAATTACAACAGATAAAATCATGTGGTTTTCACTAAATAAAAGCTTAACAAGTGTAGGGTTGCGCACCATACTTTCCTGATCAAAAAATTTAAAAATCACATTTTAGTATTACATTATAAAATAGTCAAAAAATATTACCGTTACGTATATTTCAAATTCAAATTTAATTTTTGAGTTGAATATAGCAAGCCAATTATCTGATTTAGATCTCTACAACAAAAAAAAAATTACTAAAAAATAATCAGAACTCGTTAAGTTCCGTGTGCCACCGCACTAAATCCATCCAATTTACATATGGGCAATATCACTGCACTAAAGGTGGAGGATATATGGTTCCACACGACTACAATAAACAACAGCCCATGTGAATACATGGTACTCCGGCTGAGGCACCTCAAGAACGATAAAGGTGAGAAGCTAGTGTATGTCGGTCAAGGCACAGAAACATTTTGCGCTGTTAAATGGGTTCGAGCATACTTGCAGGCTGTGAAAGATTTATTTCGCGGTTCACTCACAGACAGTTCGCCTCTCTTCTTCAAAATTGAGGGAAACAGTCTGGAGCACTTAAGTAGCAAAACACCGTCCAGTATTCTGAAAGAGAAAGTGGCACTCATCGGATTGGATCCAGCTATCTACGCGTCACATTCTAATAGAATCGGCTCGGCTACAGAGGCGGCAAGATTGGGAATGAAAATATACGCAATCAGGAGGCAAGGATTGTGGTCAGATAAAAGTACATGTGTGTTCAAATATGTGCGCGACATCAGCTTAGAAAACAAACTGACCATTACGAGCGTCTTGCAGGCAGGAGTCAAAATCGCTTAGATACTCCTTGGTTCTCATAAGACATATGCTCAAATACAATCTACACCACCGTTCGACGATGATGTATGCTATGGTTTACCAGATAAGTAACTGACGCTCGCTTATTAAAATCGATTCCCATGCTGTACTAGAATGCGATTTAATTACAAAATACACTTACTGAACCGTATCGTATCGTATCGTACCGTATCGTATCATATCGTATCGTATCGTATCATATCTTATCATATCGTATCGTATCGTATCGCGTATCGTATCGTATCCTATCGTATCCTATCGTATCGTATCCTATCGTATCGTATCGTATCGTACCGTATCGTATCGTATCGTATCGTATCGTATCGTCTCGTCTCGTCTCGTCTCGTATCGTATTGTATCGTATCGTATCGTATCATATTATATCGTATCGTATCGTATCGTATCGTATCGTAGCGTATCGTAGCGTATCGTATCGTATCGTATCGTATCGTATCGTATCGTATCATATCGTATCATATCGTATCGTATCGTATCGTATCGTATCGTCTTGTATCGTATCGTATCGTATCGTATCGTATCGTATCGTATCGTATCATATCGTATCGTATCGTATCGTATCGTATCGTAGCGTATCGTATCGTATCCTATCCTATCGTATCGTATCGTATCGTATCGTATCGTATCATATTGTATCGTATCGTATCGTACCGTATCG
>WBZZ01004232.1:545000-547500 GCA_019918135.1 Paulinella micropora | reverse complement strand
GGTGACGTCTTGCAAGAGGTTGCTGGGACTGCGGAATAACCTCGGCTTAGTGCAGTCTTGCCCTCAGGAGCTCCATCGGTGGCCCCGATCATCAGGCGAGAGACTGACACGGGGGGGTGGAGGACCTCGAACAAGGGTATATTGGAGGCTTATGTCTGTTGAGGATATGCCATTAGCTGCATCAGTACGCCTCAGATATAGTATTATTATTATTTATTATTATTATTATTATTTTTTTTTTTTTTATTATTATTATTATTATTATTATTATTATTATTATTATTATTATTATTATTATTATTATTATTATTATTATTATTATTATTATTATTATTATTATTATTATTATT
Organism: Paulinella micropora; assembly: GCA_019918135.1. Taxonomy (NCBI): domain Eukaryota; phylum Cercozoa; class Imbricatea; order Euglyphida; family Paulinellidae; genus Paulinella; species Paulinella micropora. The sequence goes on along the minus strand of WBZZ01004232.1, from coordinate 547,150 downwards.
ATTATTATTATTATTTATTATTATTATTATTATTATTATTATTATTATTATTATTATTATTATTATTATTATTATTATTATTATTATTATTATTATTATTATTATTATTATTATTATTATTATTATTAGGGAGTACATAGGCCATCGGTCCTTTCCATGGGCTGATTGGTATAAAGCTCCTAGAGTAATGTTCTATGCCGTCACTTCCTTTATTCCACCGATTGGTGTGGAGACTTTCCTTATGGAATGGAGGACTGGATGCACATGGCCTTTTGGCTCAGCAATTGGCAGGAGATACACTATTATTATTATTATTATTATTATTATTATTATTATTATTATTATTATTATTATTATTATTATTATTATTATTATTATTATTATTATTATTATTATTATTATTATTATTATTATTATTATTATTATTATTATTATTATTATTATTATTATTATTATTATTATTATTATTATTATTATTATTATTATTATTATTATTATTATTATTATTATTATTATTATTATTATTATTATTATTATTTATTATTATTATTATTATTATTATTATTATTATTATTATTATTATTATTATTATTATTTTATTATTATTATTATTATTATTATTATTATTATTATTATTATTATTATTATATTATTATTATTATTATTATTATTATTATTATTATTATTATTATTATTATTATTATTATTATTATTATTATTATTATTATTATTATTATTTTATTATTATTATTATTATTATTATTATTATTATTATTATTATTATTATTTCAAGTTCTACCATCTGGGCCCTGTCGCCAGTTCGATTCCCGTCGGTGCCACCAGTATTTTCATTGAACATACCGCTCCGTCTGGACCAGTATTTTCATTGAACATACCGGTCCGTCTGGAAGTGTTGGAACTGCCCTTGCGGGGGTGTCATTAGAGCTTATCGTCAATTCTTCGTACTCCCCTCACGGGTGAGACGATGGAGGCGCATGTGCAGAAATGCATCAGCCATTGACAGAGAAGCACTATTATTATTATTATTATTATTATTATTATTATTATTATTATTATTATTATTATTATTATTATTATTATTATTATTATTATTATTATTATTATTATTATTATTATTATTATTATTATTATTATTATTATTATTATTATTATTATTATTATTATTATTATTATTATTATTATTATTATTATTATTATTATTATTATTATTATTATTATTATTGAGAAGCACTATTATTATGCATCAGCCATTGACAGAGAAGCACTACTATTATTATTATTATTATTATTATTATTATTATTATTATTATTATTATTATTATTATTATTATTATTATTATTATTATTATTATTATTATTATTATTATTATTATTATTATTATTATTATTATTATTATTATTATTATTATTATTATTATTATTATTATTATTATTATTATTATTATTATTATTATTATTATTATTATTATTATTATTATTATTATTATTATTATTATTATTATTATTATTATTATTATTATTATTATTATTATTATTATTATTATTATTATTATTATTATTATTATTATTATTATTATTATTATTATTATTATTATTATTATTATTATTATTATTATTATTATTATTTTATTATTATTATTATTATTATTATTTTATTATTATTATTATTATTATTATGGACACCGTGATAGCCCAGTGGTCAAGTTCTACCATCTGAGCCCTGTCGCCAGTTCGATTCCCGTCGGTGCCACCAGTATTTTCATTGAACATACCGGTCTATTTCTGGACCAGTATTTTCATTGAACATACCGGCCCGTCTGGAAGTGTTGGAACTGCCCTTGCGGGGGTGTCATTAGAGCTTATCGTCAATTCTTCGTATTCCCCTCACGGGTGAGACGATGGAGGCGCATGTGCAGAAATGCATCAGCCATTGACAGAGAAGCACTATTATTATTATTATTATTATTATTTATTATTATTATTATTATTATTATTATTATTATTATTATTATTATTATTATTATTATTATTATTATTATTATTATTATTATTATTATTATTATTATTATTATTATTATTATTATTATTATTATTATTATTATTATTTTATTATTATTATTATTATTATT
>WBZZ01004232.1:522500-530000 GCA_019918135.1 Paulinella micropora | reverse complement strand
GTCATCGAACAGGTAATTGTTATTATTATCATCATCATCATCATCATCATCGGCGCAAAGCTTGGAACCGGACCTCGTCATTGAACAGGTCATTGTCATTATCATATCATCATTATTCACCATCATCATCATCATTATCATCATCATCGGCGCAAAGCTTGGAGCCGGACCTCGTCATTGGACAGGTCTTGTCATCATTCATCATCATTATTATTATCATCATTATCATCATCATCATCATCAATATTATTATTATTATTATTATTATTATTATTATTATTATTATTATTATTATTATTATTATTATTATTGTTGTTGTTGTTATTATTATTATTATTATTATTATTGTTATTAGTATTAGTATTAGTATTATTATTATTATTATTATTATTATTATTCAGCCCAATGGCCTCAAGGCGTTAAACTGTGACGCCAACTCATAACCCTTTGGTGGTAGATGCTGGGGAGGAGGGTCGTTGCGCGCGTAAAAGATCTTAAACTCCGCATATGCTGGTTGATAGCCCAGGACCCAGCAGACACCAGATTGTTATGGGTGGGGTTTCGAGGCAGCTCTAGCAACCGCGCTTGGTGTATGCACTTGCACATTCGGTGACGTCTTGCAAGAGGTTGCTGGGACTGCGGAATAACCTCGGCTTAGTGCAGTCTTGCCCTCAGGAGCTCCATCGGTGGCCCCGATCATCAGGCGAGAGACTGGCACGGGGGGGGTGGAGGACCTCGAACAAGGGTATATTGGAGGCTTATGTCCGTTGATGATATGCCATTAGCTGCATCAGTACGCCTCAGATATAGTATTATTATTATTATTATTATCATTATCATTATTATTATTATTATTATGGAGGGGTGCACAGTATGGCACCCCACGGGAAGAGGAGGTGGTTGGGCCTCTTCCCACTGGTTTCGAGGCTATGTCGTTGTGTTGGCTCCGAGGCTATGTTGTTGTGTTGGTTCCGAGGCTATGTAGTTGTGTTGGTTCCGAGGCTCTGTTGTTGTGTGGGTTCCGAGGCTATGTCGATGTGGGTTCCGAGGCTATGTTGTTGTGTTGGTTCCGAGGCCATGTCGTTGTGTTGTTTTTTATAAGACATACACCACGTGGGATCAAAGGGGTATTTACATTCCGCGATCTAGGGGTGGTGACGGGTTTCGAGGCGTCCCAGATACTTACCACAAAACGTCCTCATGCGCTGGCAGACCGCATGAAATGTCTGCTACCCCTGTGAGTACCTCCATGCGGGACCTACCCAGTCTCGTGGAGCTCTCACGCGGGGAAGATCAATCATTTGTAGTTGATTTCCTGCAAGGTACCCGACACTGTGCGGGTAGTAGGGACTTCCTTTTGGGGCCTTCTATGCAGGATGGTTAGAGTCACTCTTCCCTCCCCAACATACTCATTGTAGTCCCTGTTGGGTCGAGGGATGGAGGCGCATGGCCCTCGGGCTCAGCCATGACAGATCAATATATATTATTATTATTATTATTATTATTGTTATCATGGACACCGTGATAGCCCAGTGGTCAAGTTCTACCATCTGGGCCCTGTCGCCAGTTCGATTCCCGTCGGTGCCACCAGTATTTTCATTGAACATACCGATCCGTCTGGACCAGTATTTTCATTGAACATACCGGCCCGCCTGGAAGTGTTGGAACTGCCCTTGCGGGGGTGTCATTAGAGCTTATCGTCAATTCTTCGTACTCCCCTCACGGGTGAGACGATGGAGGCGCATGTGCAGAAATGCATCAGCCATTGACAGAGAAGCACTATTATTGTTATCATTATTATTATATTATTATTATTATTATTATCATCATCATCATCATCATCATTATTTATTATTATTATTATTATTATTATTATTATTATTATTAAGGGAGTACATAGGCCATCGGTCCTTTCCATGGGCTGATTGGTATAAAGCTCCTAGAGTAATGTTCTATGCCGTCACTTCCTTTATTCCACCGATTGGTGTGGAGACTTTCCTTATGGAATGGAGGACTGGATGCACATGGCCTTTTGGCTCAGCAATTGGCAGGAGATACACTATTATTATTATTATTATTATTATTATTATTATTATTATTATTATTATTATTATTAGGGAGTACATAGGCCATCGGTCCCTTTCCATGGGCTGATTGGTATAAAGCTCCTAGAGAAATGTTCTATGCCGTCACTTCCTTTATTCCACCGATTGGTGTGGAGACTTTCCTTATGGAATGGAGGACTGGATGCACATGGCCTTTTGGCTCAGCAATTGGCAGACGATACATACATACATACATAAATATTATTATTATTATTATTATTATTATTATTATTCTGGAGGGGTGCACAAGATGGCACTCCATGGGAAGAGGAGGTGGTTGGGCCTCTCCCCACGAAGGTGACCGCTTGGGGAGGGCGGTCACCGGGATATGCGCAACTCTCAGCTGGGCATTTACTCGGTAGGGGTTCGGCCAGGCAGGTTGTGGGGTTGTCTGTTGGATTGTTGGTTGGCTCGTTTTTCTTGGCTGTTGGTTTGGGTTTGGTTTCCTGGTTAGCCCATTTTCGCCGAATTTCCTGCCGAGTAAATGCCTGGGGGCTTCCAGTTCCGGTTTGGTGATCTTGTTGAGGTGAGCATTCGGAGGAAACAGTACCGAGATGGGTTGAAGATAGGATTCACATTGAGCCGAGATGGGGCTGAGTTGACCTGTTCCAACTCGGCTCCATTTCGGCTTCATGTTAATCCTATCTTCATCCTATCTGGGTTTTGTCTCCTCCCTATCTTCGCTTCTTCGGGGTTGCCTAACTGGAACACATGATGAGCGCACGTTGGAGAGGGGCTTCAGTCGGTCCCAATGCCTTGCCAGTGCCTTGCTGCGTTGCCGTGCCTTGCCCCATGCATTCACACCCTCCACCGTTGCATTTCTAACTGAGCAGCTTCGGCTGGGATTACTATACTTGTCTGTAAGACCCTATAGGTACCGCTAGGTTCGCGCCTTCTATACCCACGTGGGGGAAGGAGTTTCAGCGGCACGCCGTCCGATCTGGCTCCACTCGGGGACACCCGTACCTCATGATGTGTATTGTTAGGAGCAGCTGAAAGTCCATAAGGCATGGGAGTAGAGGCGTTGGCGATGCGATGGAGAGTGTGTGTAGTGCGTGAGGCAGGTTCTGGCGACGCTGGGGGTGCTGGCGGGCGCCGAAGGGCACGAAGCGACGCGGCAGCGTCCAGTGACACCGGCGGAAATGCGTGTAGTGTGTGTTGCAGTACCGCCGATGCTATTTGCATGGACGGGCGCTTTCCTCGGCGTAAAGAGGCGCGGCGGTGATGGCCAGCGACATTGGCCGTCTACTACTCTCAATGGATTACAAATACGCGAAGCACGGAGCTACCACTGTGGCCCTTATGGGACAAGGTAGAATCGCCGAAGACCTGGACAATCCCCGTGGGAATGCCTCTTCGACGGGCTCTGGCCCGATGTCCCAGGATGGGAGGATGAGGGCTCGCGTATATGACGGAATTCCTGAACCACGTGGAGAGGCTATCTTAGCTGCGCCTCATCCTTCCTCCCCAAACCTGGCACACGGGTCGGCGCTTCAACATAAGGCGAGCGGCGCTTTTTGGCAGATGGCACCGCCGCCTCGACGGTACCGGCGGGTAGATCGGTACGACAAGGACGGGCGTAATCTGATTGTCTGGGGGCTCTCAGAACGCGCCAATCTACAGGAGATCGCCTCCAAAATGAGCGGTCTTGGTCTGGTGGTCCCGGTAATGGAGTGGCAAGGCCAGCGAATGTCTCGTCACCTGGAGCTGGTCTACGAGGACGATGACAGCAGGCAGACGGCGTTGCAGCAACTCAAACATCTCAAATTCTTCGGCAGAGGGGTCAATGTGGCCCTTGGGCGCAGGTTCAGGGACAGGGAACGTGTCCGAAGGCTTATTCGCATCCATCTGCGTGGGGAAGCGGCGGTCCGGAAGGAGGAAGCTGCGACGGGATATCGCGTCTTGCCTCTGCATGAAGAATGTGTCGATGATGTGCAGGTGGTGTCTTCGGAATTGGCTGCCGATGCACCTAAGTGTATGTCTGAGTGTGCTGATGTGCATGTGGTGCCCCTGCATTCGGCGGCCAGTGCAGTGGGGGACCAACCTGCGCAAGCACCTGCAGAGGGGGGCAGCACGAGGGCGGAAGCCAAGCGCGGCCGTCGGGTCCGGAAACGAGCCAAGAAGCACCGCTCCAAGCAGTTCGATACCGGCTTCAAGCTACTCGTCGCGAGTCACAACTGGCAGGGTAAAACGGGATACGACAACGTAGGCACGGCGGAATGGGCATCATTCTACAAGCACGAGGGCTGGCTAGTCATCGGGGCTCAGGAGCACCGCATGGGCAAGAAGCAACTTTCCAAATGCAGCCTGGATGGATTCCGGATTTTTGGAAAACCTGCGGAGGTCAGCGAGAAAAATCGCTGCAAGGGTGGGGTTCTATTCGCGGTGGCTAACTTCCTTGGTCCGTATTGCAACCTGGTGTCAGCCCCCGTCGACCACCGGCAGCAAGTGTGGCTGCGTATCGCCTCGGGTGTTACCGGCGCTCAGGATATCTATGTGGGCAACGGCTACTTTCCCCAGGAAACGCAGGAAGAAGAGTTGTCAGAGGCGTATGCGGCCTGGCAGGCAGCTATAGCTTTTTTTGGAGCCAAAGGTCTTGTGGTCACGGTGGCGGATGCCAACGCGAAGCTCGGGCCGGCATGCAGCCGAAAAGAGGAGGGCATCGTCGGTCAGCACGGGGAGGTCGATGATAAGGGAGCACCGGTACGTTCGGAGAACGGCAAGAGACTCGCGGCTGTCCTCGTCGCTACGGGCCTGCGAAATCTGAGCGGCTTCTCGTGCCCAGCGGAAGGGTCCTACTGGTGGTCCCGGCGTGAGCAGCGCGGCATGGGCACAGGCAAGCACCTCCTCGATTACATCTGCGCGTCGCCTGGCTTGGCATCTGGAGCAAAGTTCGGAGTATGCGAAGATGATCTTGATACGGACCACAAGGCAGTATGGGCCGAACTGACGTGGAGCGGCCAGCGCCGGCCAAAGCGGGCTGCGAAACCTTACAGGTCCTTTCGTGTTGATAAGCTTATTGGTGCTGGTGTCTCGGGTAATGATCACGCTGCGAAGCAAGCGCTGGATTATCTACGCGACAAGTTCGATGATGTATTCCAGCATTGCCTACAGAAGCTTGGAGTGCATCAGCTGCCTGAGCTTGACCTATCGGGTGGTGCCGACAGCCAACGGGTGGTAGATGACGTCACCGAGCGAGTGGCGCAGTCCTTCCGAATGGCGGCGCACCGGGTCCTTGGCTCCAGATGTATACGACCCCGTTTCACCAACAATTGGTTCGACGGGGAGCTAAAGGAGCTCATTCAACAGCGCCGGGAGGCCTACGCAGCATACAGGAGGGATGAATCGAATGCGGAAGCCCGTCTGAATTGGCTACGGCTCCGCAAGCAAATTCGGAAGGCAACTCGGGCCAAGAAGTCCGCCTCCTTCAAGCAAGTGCAGGAAGAAGCGGTCAAATGTCAACGCGAGCAATCCTCAAAGCGCTTTTGGCTACTCGCGAAGCGGCTTGGCGGGGCACGCAGAACGAAGGTCTCCGCGCCGGTGCAAAGGGAGGATGGCTCACTGGCGTGTACGCTGCCGGAAAAGGTCGCTCGGTGGGAGGAATTTCGGAAAAATTCGGTGAAGCCACGGGAAAATCCGGCAAGTGCGGCTGTTGTGGTGGAGTGCTGTGCAGAAGCAGGCTCGCTGGAGTGGGAGGAAGCCGAAGCTAAGCGGCAGTTCCACTGGAACGATCGCTTCAGAGATGAGGTGGCCCGGGCTATGAAGGAGCACGAAGTAGGTGAAGACACTTGCGAAGAGCTGGACAAGCCGTTCACGCAAGAGGAGGTCCTTGCAAGGCAACGTGCCCTGAATAACCACAAAGCTTGTGGCGAGGACAAAGTGAAGAACGAGATGCTCAAGTATGGCGGCGCCTACATCAATGGCTACTTAACGCAGTACTTCAACTGGATTCGAGAAGCCGAGAGGACTCCAAAAGCTTGGGGCAAGGGAATCATCGTCAATATCCCCAAGGGTGGGGATCCTACGGATCCTGACAACTGGAGGGATATCTCGATTATTAGTTGCCTTGGTAAGCTGTATCTGTCCTTATTAGCTACTCGTCTAACGCTCTTCGTGGATGGCCCGGATAAGCTACGTCCAGAGCAGGGAGGCTTCCGCCCGGGGCGTCGCACTACGGATCAGGTCTTTACCCTTTGGCAGAGGTTGAAGGGGCGTCAGCAGCAGAAGCGGGAGTCGTATGTCCTGTTCGTCGATCTACGCAAGGCTTTCCCATCTGTTTGGAGAGATGGCCTATTTGAGAGGCTCTGGAAGCTGGGTGTAAGGGGCAAGTTCTGGCGCACGCTACGCAGGTGCTACGAGCAGACTTCGTCGCAAGTGCTATTTGATGGAGCACTCACCCCCGAAGTACTGGAGGGTGTAGGCGTCCAACAGGGGTCCCCTCTCTCTCCCACACTCTTCAACGTCTTTATGGATGAGCTGTGTGATCGGCTGGCGAGTGCCCTCAAGATCACGGATGTGAAGCGGCTGAACGACATCAAGGCACTTCTATACGCGGACGACGTGGCCCTCATCGCTCACAGTCGCACCGAGCTCCAGAAGATGGTCAATGTTGTGGCCAAGTTCGCGGAAGATTACCGGCTGGAAGTCAACTTGAAGCCCGGCAAGACGGAAATCATGCCCATTTACACGTCGAGCAAGGCGAAACGACCAAGTATCAGGGAGCGAGGTGAGCCCGTGGTGTGGTTTCGCGGCCAGAAGCTTAGTGTCACCAGTCAGTACAAGTACCTGGGAGTGGTTATCACCGACGACCTGAAGTGGAAGGAGCAGGCCCTGCGGGCTACGCGTGTCACTGAAGTCGCCACCGCAGGTTGGTACTCTTTGTGGTGTGCAGGTGAGATACAAGCTAGGTATCGTCTCATGTGCTGGAATCAACTTGTGGGGGCCAAGCTGAAGTACGCCTTCGATGTCTGGCGTGCCCCCGTATCGCAGCTCACCAAGCTGGAGGCAGCAATGCTGCGCCCCATGAGGATGATTCTCGGCATCAGCCCTAAGACAAGCAAGTGGATTACACTCTTTCTAGCGCGCTCTTTGAGTGCGGAGCGTTTGCGGCGGGCGGCGCAACTGAAGTTCTATGGACGGCTGCGTGTTCTACCGGAGAAGCGATTTCCTGTCATCGCATCTCAAGTCAAATCCGACTGGACTGCGGAGGCCGAAGGCGCTATCAGGGACTCAATGGATCTACAACAAGGGCTTCAGGAGCTCCTAAATAGCTCAGAGAAGGACCTCGAGGGTTGGTTTTTGACTGTGGACAAGTGGGCCCTTCAGCAGGACGTCAAGATGGTGCAGCAACTGATGTGGGACAAGCGAGAGGCAGGCAGCGATCTTACTGATGGCC
>WBZZ01004232.1:482500-492500 GCA_019918135.1 Paulinella micropora | reverse complement strand
CAAAAGCAGCGGGGGCAATGTTGCAGCGGGGGCAATGTTGCTGGTTTATGTGTGTGTGTCTGTGTGCGTTAGGGCGTGCGTGTCTTTGTATGTGTGACATAGAGAGGGAGAGAGGGAGAATCTGTGTGTGTGTGTGTGTGTTTGTGTGAGAGAGAGAGAGAGAGAGAGAGAGAGAGAGAGAGAGAAAGAGAGAGAGAGAGAGAGAAAGTGAGTGAGAGAGATCGAGAGAGACAGGCAGACAGGCAGACAAAGCAGACAGTCAGACAGACACAGTGATGTTGCCACGTTAACAAGCATTACTTAGCTATCCATGTGTTTATCTCTGCAGGACTTGGTCGCGAAGGCCATAGAGGCATGTGATGTGCACGACCGCGTGGAAGTGGCTTCCCACATCGTGCTGTGTGGCGGCTGCGCACAGATCAGCGGCCTCGACGCGCGCCTGCAACGAGGTACACACCATTCTCTTGATCTGCTTACCGTCGTATAAAGCTTGTATCTGCATATCGATTTACATGCGTTCACACCTTCATTTATTTCCATGCATACATACATACATACACACACATACATACATACATAGATACATACATACATACATAAATTACATAAATTACATATATTACATACATTACATACATACATACATACAGGCGTGACCATATATATGTGTACACATGTATTCATGGCTATTTATAATTTTTAATCATGTAATATTCCAAACTGTTGGTTTATTCGTGGTTTGTGTCTGTTGACAGAAATGAAAAAGAAGTTGCCGCACCTTAAGAACACGGTGGAGGTGCTGAACTTGGGACCTGAGCGAGACAAACTGGTCGGTTTCTGCAGCATGCATGGCGCAAGTTGACAAGCTGACATTTTGCTTTGTGCAGGTGTGGCGTGGGGCGCAGTTTGCCGTCAGGCAACATTCTGGCTTCGGTTTGCCTACCAGTGCGTCGTTTGGTGGACCTGGGGCCGCGGGCATAGCATTCGAAGACACCGACACAATCAGTAGCCCCTCGATACTCATGAACAGCCCATCCACGCTTGTCGCCAGCCCTTCCATGCAGCTTGGTGGTATGGCTTTACCTGCCAAGATCGATTTGTGCTGGACAGACGCTTTGTCGGATATGTCGCAAGGCAAGCCCAAAAAGTCCTTTCTCGCCAATGGCGGCGGCGGCTCGGCTGGCCGATGACCTGTTCTCTCTTCTGTGCTGTAGAAGTTCATTGTTAGATCTAGTATAATTTTTTATGGGTTAGAAGAGAAATTGATTAGTATTGTTTCTTATGGGTTAGAAGAGATATTGTTCTCAACCGAATATTTCAGAGTTGCGGAGCGTCCGGGGACGGCGTTTCCATCATCCCGGCCATCATGACATCACGATTCATCATCTGCGGCAGATGCGTAGTTGCTGAGTACTAAGTGACAGGCGCCATTGATTACTACTAAGTACTATGATTATTACTGGGTACGTTCAAGTGTCAAACTCAGCCAGCGAATTTGAGTTATGGGTCAGATTTCAGATTAGCGGTCAGATTTTAGATTAGTGGTCAGAATTCAAATTAGTTCAATTTAACGGTAATATTTCGCAAAATTGTGCAGATTTTGCGGACGGATATAGCCGTTAAGTTACACTAATTTGATTCTGACCACTAATCTGAAATCTGGCCGCTAATCTGAAATCTGCCACTTAACACAAATTCTATGGCTGAGTTTGACACTTGAATGTACCCAGTAATAGTAATATTGCTAGCGACATTCAAGTGTCAAAAATGATTACTTTTTCGATTTTTGGTCACTTTTTCAGAGTCGATTGTGTCAAAAATTTTAATTTTCAAATTTGACTGTAACATTTCGCTAAAATTTACATTATTTTTGCGAATGTAGCCGTTGATTTGAAAAAGCTTCAAAATTTTGATTTTCAACCGTGGCCAAAATCAAAATTCCAACCAAAACTGAAATTCCAACCAAAACCGGCCGAACTTGAGTTTTTTTAAAAGTTGAGCATGATACTGAATTAATAGACATGTATATTTACATATATATGTATACATATATATATATATATATACATACATACATACATATAGACTGATATAGTAGTATATCATCATATATAACAGGTAATAATTTTTACTTTTCAAGTTTTTTACCGGCGCGATCACTGTCACCGTTTTAACCCTTAACCGGTTTGCCACTTTTGGGGATCTAAAGCCACGTTTAGGGATCCGACCCAATTTCAAGTTTTTTATCCCTATTTGTGGTTTTTGACAGTTATATTATTAAATTCAATTGAATTAAACCCGGTGGAACATATGTAGGTTCTAGTGGTCGGTAGAATCATTAAATATTTCGCAGCGAGTAATCTCATTCAATATTCAAGATTTTGAGGTGCTGTCTGCAGAATTCAATTTTTGTAGTGGGAATGGACTTTCCTGTATTAAGGTTTTCAGTTCCTATAAGCTATTGCTGTGATCTGGGGGTATGTTCTGAATCTTGACTAACTAGTTTTCGACCTACGTTTTCCTAGTTTTTGTTTTATACCGTACTTCTCTGCAAAAACCCTCTGGCAGAATTGCTCAACATAACATTTGAATTCATTTGTGCACTTGTGCGTAAAAATGAGTGCAGAGTGCATCATGCAAACAGCATTTGTCAGTTAAAAACTGCCATACTTGCTATGTCGTCAAATGTGAAAATTGAAGTCGATAATAAGGAATTCAAATACAGGAAAGACTATGTTTTCTGATAAAAACACTTGTGTCATGCTTGCTTTTGCTTGAAACAACGTGGTTTGAACACGCACTCGCTGCGAACACATGTACCTCCGACTTGAAACTGGTGCCGCGGGCCCGTATGCAAACTCGGCATTTCACAACATAAAAATGCCATCAGTACCGGAAAATCCGGCAATACATTTTGACTTGTTGAAAATCGATGGCGAAAAAAAAGACAAGGTTAAACCAAAAAGCCCCTATCAAGCGATCCTACCTACGAAAAAATGAAAAAAAGACAGCAGCGGGTAGAGAACTGCTTTCCCAGCAAAAAACTAAAAAAGCTGCAAAAAAAAGCACAACGACAACAGGAGTAAGCCACTTTTTCTGAACACCAATTTCTTCGAATTTTAGTGCTTGTTTTCGTTTGTTTAGTATACATACATCATATTTTCTGTTCCTGTTATGTAGGATAATGATTCATAAGGCCTCCAGAAAGGCTCAGAGAGAATTAGGTGAGTGCCTGCATGCTGTTTCTATGTGTTTTGTGTGTGTTTCTGTTTCTGTTTGTATGTTGGAAATGTGTGGGAGTAGAGTGTGTGTGTGTTGTGTGTGATCTATTTTTCTTGCATGTAACAGCTGTAATGCATATTGTATGTGTGTGTTCTTTGTTCTCCCCTACAGTTGCGGAACTGGAAGCCAAGGGTGTGGACTTGGAGCTACAGCAACGAGGACCCTCTGTCGCCATCGTTGCGGCTGGAGACGAAGTCAACATGGAGGCCACGATTACGGTCATTTCTCAATCCATTTCGTACCTACATGTTTATGTATGTCCTCTGTGCGTTTGGTTTGCATTTATTCATTATTTTCCGCAGATACGGCTTCTTTTTCAGCACTTTTTTGCAGGTAAAGTGTCACATAACGTGCCTGTTTGTACACATTTGTGGTTGATAGGTCCCAACACCAGTGACACCTGCTCGGGGGCGCCCTAGGCAAAGCAAGAACGTGCCTTACACAACGCCAGAGAGGTCAAACAAGGTAAAGTCCTCTTGCGGCAATTCCTTCCATTCTGTTACTACCCCATCATGCTTGCCCCCGTACTCACCTTTGTGTTTGTACTTGCTCTTCCCACTCTTCCTTCCCTCCTCTTCTTCTTCTCCTGCTAGCAATAAAGCTGCTCCTTCTCCATCTGCTTTACTACTACTCTTCCCTTTCTCATACTTTTTCTGTCTGTTGGTTGCCTCCCAAAGCACGTAAACCTCTCTAGCTGCGTCGACTATGTCGTTGTGCTTGGGTCGTATGGCTGGTGCCATGCGATAGTGATCAGCAAAGTATTCAGCACCATAGGCTGGGTGCGTACTCAGCTTCTCTAGCCACCGGTTTGTTGATTCGTCTTCTTCGAACTTCTCTCCTTTTAGCTTTTCAAGCCATTCTTTCTTCAGTAGATACCTAGTGAGCCAGGCGTCTACGTCTTCATTCTTTCTAGGAGCTCTCTCTCTGAACTTCTTTTCCTCCAAATATCTTGCTGCTCCGGAAATTTGTCCGTATTTTTTCTTGACAATGCCGACTTTATCGAACGGATCTTGAGCATTACGGCTTCTGAGGTATGCGACTACCTTATAGTTAGAGAATGCAGTGGTGATGAGTTGAAATAACTTACATCGCTGTAAATATTTTTGATCCCTCTTGTATGCTCTCTTCGTCACACTGTGTATGCTTTTCACTGCTCTCGTTTGTGCTCGTCTCGCTCTTCTCTTCGCTTTTCCCTCCCAAGCTACCTTCTGCTCATTACTCCATTTCGAATAGTCTTTCGGCTTCTCTAGTGTTTTCTTCTTTGGGTCTGATCGTCTTGCGCGTGATGATGTTGATGAGGATGATGCGTCTTTCTCTTTGTCTTCTTCCTCACTTTCTTCACTCACGTCCGGCGAATCTTCTTCTGTCGGTTCTCTTGGTTCATCTGCTTCCTCTGCTGCTCTCATACTACTTAAATCCCATCAGTATTTCCTCTTAGCAGCTACCTCATCGAGAAATGCGTCTTTGACCATGTCCCCGAGAATTGTACTAATACCGTAAGCATATTCTTCTAGCTGATAGTAAAATCCTTGAAGATGTTCTGTGACCGTCATAGACGGGTGCGTGAGATAAAAACTGTTTCCAGTTCAACGGCGTGTATTGCTGTGATGAACCACTATCCCAACTGCTCATGACCGATGATTAGGTATAAACCGGTCACTCACGGACCTTACCCTACCTTTCACTTGCGGTTTGCCGGGAGACTTCGTTAAAAGCCAGGTTGCTCACAGCCACGTTAACCCTTAACCGGTTTGCCACTTTTGGGGATCTAAAGCCACGTTTGGGGATCCGACCCAATTTCAAGTTTTTTAATCCCTATTTGTGGTTTTTGACAGTTATATTATTAAATTCAATTGAATTAAACCCGGTGGAAGCTAATTGTGTAAAAAAACCGTTCTTTAATAACTAATAAAACCTTGACAATCACTGTCACAACGGCTGCCTCTTACATTTCCCAGATGGAACGAAATGATTGACTGTGTGCCACGGAAAACATTCTCCAGTTCGGCAAAAAAAATAGCGACAATCGCTGCAATAAGCACTGGTACGCTTGCGGATTCCATTACTAGCACACACCGCACAACAAACCGAGTTCTGCTTACCCGCGCCGCGCTTACCATCACTCGCCTCGTTTGTAAGACTTACCGTGCCAAATAGCCAGGGCATATCACACGCTTGCCCCTCGCTGCGCTCCTAGAACCTCCAAAAAGCCCCGCACTGGCATAAGACACCAAACCCTCAATACTAGTTCCTTGAGCATGTCTTTGCGTGTTTTTTCTTCATGAAACTGTTTGTAGATGATAGTTGTGTTTGTAACCGCAAAACATCTAACAAACCCGCAAATAACTTGAACCAAGGCTTGTTGAATCTTACCGCCTTCTCAACTCCGTAACGAAGTCGTAACTGATCGCCTGTATCAACGCCGCCCATGTGCTGAGTGTATGTCTTGCAAATTTCAAAACAATTCACTGGAACCGTAGCTCCACCCCCCCCATGCAGCCTCCTTTCGACGTGGCTCATGGTACCCCCCAACACAGTTGACAAAAAATAAACCACCTGGGTGTCTTTCCAAGCAACAGCATGCATACTGACTCCGTTATGACTCCAAGTGGCCATTGCGCACGTGCCCCGGTCACTATTCTTCTTGACTTCGTCCAGTAGCTCCTTTGCCGCCCTCAGCCTGGGTTTGACAACAGTGCCAATGCAGTTGATGCCCCTCTTTAGGACACAGTCAAAAAACAACTGCAGCCCTGTGTAAAACCTATCTAAAGCGATGATCCTGCCGCTTTGGTCGATGCCGGCTAGGTCTAAAAGCTTCATAACAACTGCATACGTCATTCCGTGCCCAGAATCGTCCTGCACCGTTCCCTCACCCTCATAACAAAGCAGCGTATAAAAATAGCCTGTTACTGAACAGCACAGAGCAAACAGTTTGAATCCCCATTTGATGGGTTTTTTCGGTAAGTATTGCCTGAGGTAGGTACGCCCTTTAAAAGGGATCATTCCCTCGTCGATTGACACCCACTGACCCAATTCCCACAGCCTAGGAAAATTTTCTTGTACAATCTCAATAAAGACTCGAACATTGAAAAGTTTGTCATACTGAGGGGAGTCACGAGGAGCTGCCAGACGGGGGTCAGTGAGATGAAAATAACGTTTGATATTCTGATACCTCACGTACCCCATGATGCTTGCAAGGTCTGGCCACTGCCAGAAGTCTGACACAGCGCCAATCCAATAATCTGTTTCAGCAGGCAACCCCATCACCCCCATCATTATAAGGATCGCCAAAAATGAAAGTATGTCAGATAGTGTCACGGGTACCCAAGGCCGCTGACGCTCTGAGGGGTTGAGATTACGTTTCCAGGTTGCATACTTGTTGGTGTTTCTTGTGACATTCTGCCAGAATTGCGTGGGTAAGAACATAAAGAAAATATCCACCATACTGAGGAGGTCGGGGGAACGCACAGAAAGTGATGCCCTGGACTGCCCTTCGAATGCCGGCACTACACGAGGAGGTGCAACACCCACCTTCCATTCTTTGACATCTTTGAACTCACTGGCAGGTAGGCTATCGCCTTCGTCAATCTCTAGTGCCGGATCCTCCTCCTCGTCTTCACCAGACCCCTCATCTTCTTCGACATCATCGTCACTGACAAGTGAGTCGCTGGGATGAGGGGCTCGTTTGTTGTCCATATCTCCTTCTTTTTGATCCTCTTCACTGATCGATTGAACTACCCGACTCATCCCCCGACTCTGGCGGTCTGTTGGAAAACAGTACAGTAAGGAACTTTGAATACTGACAGCCAACGCCGATGCATGTATGGAAGTACAGAAATCTACTATACTTCCAGCATCGTCCTTGGCCGAGAACAAAACAGAAGCAAATCAAGTTGCACAAAATAGCTGAAACCAGGTAGGGATAGGTACACATAGTCATCGTCATCAGGGTCGCTGGGTATCAAGCCGTCCTCACTGCAAACACGCAGAGAAACCATTCGACATCACAAGAAAAATTCGAGGTTCAACTGAGAAAAACAAGTCTACCCAGCATTTATTGCACTGATGATGAAGTTTTTGGCATCTCCGTCGATTTCCTGGCCTTGCCCAAGTATGCCGTTATCGGCAGAGCGACTCCCTTCAATTCTGTATTTGATAATCTCCGAAGCAATCATCATGGAATCGTCTTCATCCTCCGCATCCCACTTCATCCAAAACTTGTCTTTTGTACGACCATACTGTCGAGAAACAATACCTTCAATCTCCCTCGTCTTCCAGTCATCAGGCCATTTTTGTTTGGCATAAGCCTCACCAAATTCCCTGACCGGAAGACGCACACGGACTGTGAGAAGCTCTTGGTGCGCAGACATGATGTTGAAAAAAAAAAAAAAAGGTCCCCGCCACGTAAAAAAAGGCAACGAAAATTCGTGAAAAAAAAAGGCAACGAAAATTCGTGAAAAAAAGTGGTTGGTGCCTGGTTTCAGTTTCGTATTTAAGTCGCTTCTAGAAAAGCTATGACATTCTGCCAGTGGTTTTCACAGATAGCTTCCCCAACACGTAAATATTAAATTTGCAGCGTAGTACAACTTGTTTCGATTGGTATTTATGTTTTTATTCAACTCAAAAATTCAAACCACTTTTGGGGATTGAAGCCACTTTTGGGGATTGAAACCGGTTAAGGGTTAACAGAGAACGCTTCCCACTTATCATTGATTCTTCCAACTAGTAGCAAGTATTTTCTTATTAAAAGAGTTTGCCACAAAAAAAATTACTATTAATTAAGTACTAGAACACAGCAGTCCATCTTTCGGTACACATGTGTACGTGTGTGTGAGAAGAAAGAAAGCCTCCGAAAGAAAGAAAGAAAGAAAGAAAGAAAGAAAGAAAGAAAGAAAGAAAGAAAGAAAGAAAGAAAGAAAGAAAGAAAGAAAGAAAGAAATGGTGAGCGAGAGAGAGATAGAAAGAGAGACAGAGAGAAGGGGGGGGGGGGGAGGGAGGGAGAGAGAGAGAGCAAGAAAGAAAGAAAGAAAGAAAGAAAGAAAGGAGGAAGGAAGGCAGGAAGGAAGGAAGGAAGGAAGGGAAGAAAGAAGAAAGAAAGAAAGAAAGAAAAGAAAGAAAGAAAGAAAAGAAAGAAAGAAAGAAAAGAAAGAAAGAGAAAGAGAGAGGGGGGGGGGGGGGGAAAGCAAGAAAGAGGGGAGGGGAGGGGGAACGGAGAGAGAGAGAGAGAGAGAGAGAGAGAGAGAGAGAGAGAGAGAGAGAGAGAGAGAGGGAGGGAGGGAGGGAGGGAGGGAGGGAGGGAGGGAGGGGAGAGAGAGAGAGAGAGAGAGAGAGAGGGTGGGGGGGGGGGGGGGGAGCAAGGAAGAGGGGAGCAGGAGGGGGAACGGAGAGAGAGAGAGAGAGAGAGAGAGAGAGAGAGAGAGTATTGCATGTACTGCATGTTTTATTACGCAATCTAATCTCAATAATTACGATAAATCCGATGCCGATGTCTAGGTCTCGATATAGAGTGTTCATGCACACGCACACTACATCTCCGCACCACCTCACAGAAGAACACTTGAACAGATTCCGTGTGATGTCGCTACCGGCCGTGGTTTTGCTTTGCTTCGCTCGCTTCTTTCCGTCGATCTATGACATTCGAGCGCAAATAAAATCTTGGGCAGATGAATACAAGGCATAGACTTCACAGACTAAGCTTTCTTCGATGAAGCTTGTGCATTTGCTTTGTCTTGCAAACTTCGCTGGATGTCGTCAGTCAGTTTTGCAGCGATCTCTTCTGCATTCAAGTGCTTCCCGTAGAAGTTCACGAAGTCCCCGTGAGTGTCCAAGAGATAGACAAAAATAGTATGGTCCACTTGATAGTCGTCATCTCCCCCTTCCGGTGCGCTGAAGTAGACCCGGTACAACTTGGCCATCTTTTCTACCTGCTGGAAACTTCCGGTCAGAAAGGTCCAGGCAGGGTTCCATTGTTTACTGTAGGTGCGCAAGACAGCGGGAGTATCGCGCTTGGGGTCCACTGAAACGAAAAGAAGCCTCACCTCAGCCTCTTTGGGCAATTTCTCCTTCGCCATTGCAAGAGCTTTTTCAACTACCTGCATTCGAGCCGGACAAATATCAGGACACGCCGTGAAGCCGAAATAGAGTAAGCAGAACTGTCCATAGAAATCTTTTTGAGTCTTCGGCTGTCCGTCCATACCAACCAACTCAAACGGCCCCCCTAACGAGACTTTGCCCACTGTTTTCTGGTCAGAGTACATCGCTACTTGCGTACTTCTCTTGTACTGGAGATAGCTGATGCCTAAACCGCCTATAACCAGGGCGAAACCCACAGTTTTCCACGAAATTGGAGCATTCGCATCCTTCCAATCTTCCCGTCGAAATCCTGAAACAAGGAACGGTTTCTCCTGTTTTGGTTCTGGGGCAGACGAAAAGTTTCTACTGTTTTGAACTAGTTTTTGATGCACGACTGCACTTCTTGTACTTGTGCTGACCACGGTTCTTGACAGTCGCTGCGAGTACAAGTGCGTCAGAAACTCACGACGTAACGCCCCCTGCATGAACCTAAGGAAATCATTTTGATGTTCTTTTCTTTCACAAATACGAGGAGAAAGTGTGAGTGAGAAAGAAGAAAGAGGAGATTACGGTAATCTTCCACTGTCAGAGAAAAATTACCACGACACCTTTCAGCCAGCGATATCGAAAATATAGGAATTAGGGC
>WBZZ01004232.1:452500-455000 GCA_019918135.1 Paulinella micropora | reverse complement strand
GGTAGGTAGAAAGAAGATGAAGAAGAAGCGGTAAGAATGAGTGAAATAGTGGATAGGTAGGTAGGTAGGTAGGTAGAAAGAAGATAAAGAAGAAGCGGTAAGAATGAGTGAAATAGTGGATAGAGGTAGGTAGGTAGGTAGGTAGGTAGAAAGAAGATAAAGAAGAAGCGGTAAGAATGAGTGAAATAGTGGATAGGTAGGTAGGTAGGTAGGTAGGTAGGTAGGCAGAAAGAAAGAAGATAAAGAAGAAGCGGTAAGAATGAGTGAAATAGTGGATAGGTAGGTAGGTAGGTAGGTAGGTAGGTAGAAAGAAGATAAAGAAGAAGCGGTAAGAATGAGTGAAATAGTGGATAGGTAGGTAGGTAGGTAGAAAGAAGATAGAGAAGAAGCGGTAAGAATGAGTGAAATAGTGGGTAGGTAGGTAGGTAGGTAGGTAGAAAGAAGATAAAGAAGAAGCGGTAAGAATGAGTGAAATAGTGGATAGGTAGGTAGGTAGGTAGGTAGGTAGGTAGGTAGGTAGGTAGGTAGGTAGGTAGGTAGGTAGAAAGATGATAAAGAAGAAGCGGTAAGAATGAGTGAAATAGTGGTAGGTAGGTAGGTAGGTAGGTAGGTAGAAAGAAGATAGAGAAGAAGCGGTAAGAATAAATAGTGGATAGGTAGGTAGGCAGGTAGGTAGGTAGGTAGAAAGAAGATAAAGAAGAAGTGGTAAGAATGAGTGAAATAGTGGATAGGTAGGTAGGTAGGTAGGTAGGCAGATAGGTAGGTAGGTAGGTTCGTTTGTAGATAGATAGATAGATAGATAGATAGATAGATAGATAGATAGATAGATAGATAGATAGATAGATATGTTTAATCTATGGGCGTGGCTTAGCTTGAAAAGCCAGTGCCTCCTATACTACCCCCGACAAGAACTTTCAGCACCGGCCAAGCTGCACACCAACCACTGTCTCGCTGTGGTTGGTGTCTGTGCCCAGTTCAAGCCGAAAGGTAGCCGAGCCCTTTTGAACTATACGGGACAACACTAGAACACTCCCCAGGAGCGTGTGCCCTAAGGAGATGATGCCACAAACAAGCCGAGGTTTCAGGAGTTCACGCTCGTTGTGAGTTACCTTCTACAACCCCGACTTCATCAACCCTTTGCATCACGCCCCGACTTCATCAGCCATGGTCAGGAGTTGGTTGCCTGTTTAGCCCTTGCGCTGCGCGCGATTAACGGCGGACACAAAATCGTCATTGTAGGAGATAGTTAGATCTGAACCCCAGGCTGAGTTGCCAGTGGCAGAGACCGTCTCCAGGGATAGATAGATAGATAGATAGATAGATAGATAGATAGATAGATAGATAGATAGATAGATAGATAGATAGATAGATAGATAGATAGATGAGATGTCGCAAAGGAATGTAGTCCTTGCAAAGGAACGCAGTTTCACATCAAACAATAATTTGTGTACTGTGCATGTGTCCGGGATGGGAATCACGGGTAGACTGTGTTCTGGAAAAAAGAAGAGGAGGAAGGACGTTGAAGAAAAAGGCAATTTAGGAATGGAGAGTGGGGAGGATAAGGAAGAAGAGAAAGAAAAGGAAGCCGTTAGTCCAAGTGTTTTGAGCACCGTAAGCTTGCGCAAGCTACAATGATGACATTGTGTAAAGGCCTAAACCCCCGAAGGGACCTAGCCCGGGCTATGCAACACTGGACGGCTATGACGGAATGCAGGATGAGAGATAAGGGGCGGATGAGAGGGAGGGCGGATTGGAGTTCTTCTTCAATGTCTTTCCATACGCTTGGTGTTAATGGCAAAATCAGGTGCTTTCTTCTTTCGATTGGTTCTTTCGGGGCACTTCTTGGACGAAATGAGAGTATGTCTCGGCGTCAACACTGTGGGTGGAATCCGGGTTCACAATGCCGGGTTGTGACTTATAGTCCGGATGGACGTGCACTTTTGGACTCTTCTTTTCGAGAGATAGATAGATAGATAGATAGATAGATAGATAGATAGATAGATAGATAGATAGATAGATAGATAGATAGATGAATAGATAGATAGATGAATAGATAGATAGATAGATAGATAGATAGATAGATAGATAGATAGATAGATAGATAGATAGATAGATGAGATGTCGCAAAAGGAATGTAGTCCTTGCAAAGGAACGCAGTTTCACATCAACAGTAATTTGTGTAATGTGCATGTGTCAGGGATGGGGAAAATAGATAGATAGATAGATAGACGAACATTAAGAAAAGAGGTGAGGATAAGGTATGTATGTATGTATGTATGTATGTATGTATGTATGTATGTATGTATGTATAGGTATGTAGGTATGTAGATGTGTAGGTATGTAGGTATCTAGGTATCTAGGTATGTATATATATATGTATGTAGGTATGTATGTATGCATGTATGAATGTATGAATGATGATGATAAGAATGATGAATGGAATACAATACATGGCCTGGTTAGATATGTATGTAGGAATGTATGTATATATGTATGTATC
>WBZZ01004232.1:445000-447500 GCA_019918135.1 Paulinella micropora | reverse complement strand
CTCTGCCTGATCTCGGTATCGGTCAAGCACTATCCTAGTCTTAATTGAACGAGCCGGGATTTTACCAGCCCATTGTCAGGCCCTCTCCATGGGGAGCGAGGGACAGGTTCCTCCTGCGCTCTGCTTCCTCCCCTTGCAGGAGTGGTAAATCCTTCGCCTAAGGCGGGTGGGTCGTTATTGTCTGTGTCCTCAGACATGTCTAATCTTATTGCGGTGGATGATCTCGTTGTAGAGCCTACCCACGCAATTTTTATTGTGCCAGTTGGTGATTGAGACGAGCAGTGTCGTGTGTTTCTTGTGTAAATGTGTTGTCGTGTTCGTTTTGTTTTCCAGTGTTCTGTTCACTGCGTGTGCAATGTTTGTGTCAGCACCACGTAACACAACGCAACAACCAACCCACACACACACTTTGCAACAGTCAAGATTTGAGTTGACTCACCCTTCCCCGCTGGTGGGGCAAGTCTTGCTGTGTTCTGCTACCAAGCCAGTCGATTCGTATGCGTGCACCCTGGCAATGCATACCACACTCTCTCACTCACAAAGCAAACTACCTACTGTGTAACCACCCCTGTGACGTCACAACAGGAAATGTACACAAAGGCTTTCAATGAGCTCCTTTGGGCGTAGCCCAATGGGTCACTGTTTTCTTTTGCTAAAAATTGTCTTTTCACACTTACAACAAGCGTTCGTTTGCCTGTCTGTGTGTGTGGTGGGTGAGAATGCAAGTGTTGTTGTGTGTGTGTTGTGTGTGTATGTACCGAGTGCTGTAGACTCTTCACACACTTGTTGTCGATTGTCTTGGATGCCACTCGGTATCCGAGCTCTTGTCCTTGCTGACCTATTTGACACCACACAACACGTTTGTAGTGCTTCAAGTTGGGTGTGATGTGAGGTGTGTGTTTCGTTTGTCTTGAACGAAAATAAAAATCGTCCGAAAAACACACTCCGTTTGGGCTCTCCTGTGTTGGTTTCACACTTAAATTCCTTTGCCCACTTTCTTACGTTTCCCTAACATGTGTGTGTGCTAAGCACTTGTGGCAGTACAAACTAGAGTTAGAGTGTGTAATTTTTTGTTGTTCTCCTCTTGAGGAGTGTTGTTCTCCTCTTGAGGAGTGGGAACCGACAGGGGGGTCTTCCCACTTCCTGTAGGTTGCCTATAAATCACTCCAGGGGGGAGTCAGACTCGATAATGTGTCGACAATCAATCCAGTGTACACTATCGTGTTTCTGCCTCACTGAATACACTGTCTATGCCCCCTTACACTCTCCAAACACACTACTGTAGGTGTCAAAATCGTACACACAGCGAGTGTCTTGCCGTGCCGCGTTGTGGGCCTCTGTGCAAAATTTCACTGCTGTTTTCGTGCACTGCAAGCTTCTAACACCTCCCCAACTCCTTTCCTACATTCCTCCACTACCTTTCCTTCTTCCTTTGCTTGGGGGAGTGGCTTTTTCAAATTGCTGAATTGAAATTTGGAGGATATAAAAATCTAGGCTGGGACTCCACTTTTGTCGGTTATAATCAAAAGATACTAGTTATTTATTGCAAGCCGGGGTGTTTATCCATCCAATTCTAAAGCACTTTGAAAATAACCTAATCTTTCTCCTCTACAAAGAGAGGAAACCAGTATGGCGGAAAATGTAGGAGACTGTCAGAGCCAAGCACTAAAAAGGAAACAGATAGCTATTTCCCGATGTCGCCCCTAACGATAATATTATACTGCTTAAAAAAGTAGTACCGGTCATGAATCGTAATATTAGGAGTCGTTTTCAACCGGCTCAAAAGTATATAAATAAAAACGAATATAACTACATCTTAAAAGACATAGCTCTTCTATACATCACTGTGTATACTACGGGAGTATAAGAAAAGGTCGCATATTGTATTAAGACCGGAGGTCTTACCCTTACGAGCTCAAAGTAAAAATGGAATTTAATAATAATAACATTGAACACAACTGATTCAGAACTAATCTCCACTTCTAAAGTAGAAAGGGAAGTCAAGTCTGAAGCCCAACAACAAGCCAAAGGGAAAAACCGCTAAAAACGGAGTGTCCCTTTGACAGTGTCAACTGACACGTTTCGTTACGTCCGTAACCTGCACAAATGCCAAAACATCCCACAAACAACAACCCATAAGTGCAATTTCCCTTATTTAGCCATAATTTCCCAGTCACGGGAAAAACAGCCAAATTTCACGGAATTTCCGTGTTCATTTTCCTTATCTTCAAACGGTTACCACATACGCTATAAAAGGATCAGGTTAACGCTATTAATGTGGGAGGTTATTCAATATGAATGCTAGTGGCAGCTTTGTGTAATTTGCATCTTAAAAACCTTCACCACTCCGGTAAAAGCAGTTAAGTGTAAAATATAGGATTTAAGACCCTATGGGATTTAAGCTTCCAAGCTTATCCTCATACCCCTTTATCCTAATACATTAAAACCGTAACTATTATTCAAAACCGGAAATGTAAAATAAGAATTCATCTTAAAATAC
>WBZZ01004232.1:417500-440000 GCA_019918135.1 Paulinella micropora | reverse complement strand
AGCCGTTATTCATTATTTCGTCTATCTATTTATAACGAATACAGACAAAAGAAAGAAAAACGACTACCTTTAAATAATTATTATTAAATTACCTTTTTGAAGTCTTCTCCAGTATTCTCGCCAACCACCTACCACACACAAGTGTGGTATAAGTAAATATCTTTGAATAAAAGTGGGCTTTAGCCCCTTAAATTTTTTGACAAAATTTTTCGTCACACTAGATTATACTCCTATGCGGTAAAGGAGTTAGTGGTCATGACTACTTTTTTACAATTCCAAATTTCCTCTTACATTAGACAACAAATCATTTTGACTTTCAACCCTCATTACATTGTTTTCATTTTGTTTGTCGTAAGCAATGTATTTGATGAGGGATTTATTGAATGTAAGCACCTCTATATCAATTCCGTCAAAAAATTTATTCTGAACATCAAATCCAAATTCATATCTGTTTTCTTTCCTCCAACTATAAAACAATTTCAGTTCTTTTTCTTTTTTCACCTGCTTAAGTCTTCTCCTTTGTCGCGCCAATCTGTCAATTTCAATGTTGTTGCTCTCTTTATCAATTCTTTTTAACATAATATCAATGGCGGACAACTTTACCAAGTCTGGTTTTTTTTTTCAATTAACAAATCAATTTCTCTGTCAATTTTATTTACTCTTTCTTGGCTTATTATTTTGTCCTTCTTCAGTTGGTCTTTCCCTTTGTTATTCGTTTCATAAATCTCTAGCCAATCCTCTTTCGTCCTGTCTCCTTTCGTGATAAGACTTTCACTCATTATCAAATTCTGCGACACTGCGCAGGCGCACCAGCGCACTAGCGTAGTGGGCGTCGGCAAGAAAAAAATAATTTTGAATTTTTCCAAAATTTCATTATATATTACCAATTTGACGTTCCCGCCTTATTTTTTCCACTTTTTCTCGTCTGGGTTTTTCTCTAGAAAATTCTATCAGTCAAAAATTGGAGCCAATTGTGTAGAAGAGTTTTTTACCTCGTGCTTTTTTTTCATTCTTTGA
Organism: Paulinella micropora; assembly: GCA_019918135.1. Classification (NCBI taxonomy): domain Eukaryota; phylum Cercozoa; class Imbricatea; order Euglyphida; family Paulinellidae; genus Paulinella; species Paulinella micropora. The sequence goes on along the minus strand of WBZZ01004232.1, from coordinate 438,983 downwards.
CTTTTTCAGAACTCCCAAAGTGGCTAAGGCAAAAAGACCAATCCCTTGCTGTTTTTGTGTGTCGCAGGATGTCGGACAACTAGCAAGAGGAGCAACATGAGGAGCCTGACAATAAGGTAATTTACACCATATCAACTAATTTCATTTATGTATATGTTTATGTGCAGCAGGCAGAGGAAAAAAAAGTCCCAGACCCAGCAATTGAGGTAATCATTTCTTCTGTTGTTTGTTTCTTTTCGTTATCTTGTTCAATTAGGAAGTAATTTAAAGGGGTAAATAATGTAGCAATTTATTTTTTTATTAAAGGTCCAACTTTTCAACTTTCTTTTTAATTCTTGCACTGCTTCTTATGTTTTCCGGTTTTACATCCAACGATTTTAATAAATTAATATTTTTTCTCTTTAGTAATTTGTTTTACTTTATCAGATAATTGCTCTTTCGGTCCTTCTTCTTCATGGTGCTCTTCAACATTAGTCTTTAATAATTCTGACGGTCGGACTAAGTCCTCTTCACTGAGTATAACTTTGAAGCCTTTCCGGCCCTTAACCTTGAATATAGTTTTACTCAATTGCTTGTCCCCTTTAGAAAAAATAGTTCTTTCTAATTCCTTTCTTACTCTTGTACACTTAGGGAATTCATTAATTAAAGGATTTCGGTATATTTCCTGAGTGTTCTTTTCGGTTCCTTCAAAAACATTAATCGGAACTGCTTTAATTGTTGTATGATATGTTTTATTATAAGCATCAACAACCTCATGAATAATAGGAACCCATTGAAAATTTTCATTAAATTCCCATATCAAGTTTAATTCATTTCGTATTGTTCTAATAAACCTATCAATTATGCCCATTGTTCTGTGATCGCCTACTTGGAAAGTTCTATGTTCAATATTATTTTGTCTGAAATATTCACTGACTTGTCCCTTAAACTCACCGCCATTATCTGAAGTAATTCTCTCAGGAACTTTTTTAGTAAATTTTTTAACCCTTCTAAGACATAACCAGTTGTTTTATTTTTGATTGGCTCAATCCACCCACGACGGCTATATACATCTATAGCAACTAATCCAAAATTATAGTTAGCATTACCTTTCTTTGTCGCAACCTTTGACATATCCATTAAATCAATAAATACTTGACTTAGTGGTTTTGCTTCTGGTGATGTTATTGTGTTCCATATCTTAGCGGGCTTTGATTGAAAAAGTATCTCTGCCACTTCTTCAAGTTTTTCTTTTCTCTCAGTCTGCTCAGGAGTTTCTTGTTGTTGTTGCTGATTTGTGTGCTTATTATTCATGATATATTATCAAAATTTTAAGAAACATTTTTCAATATCATTATTTTTTTCTTTCTTAGCACCACCAAAAGATTGATTATACACTTTTACACTTACACTGCTTGACTTTTTACCCTTACTTTTCTTTACTAGTATTTCCTCCTCACTTTCTTCACTTTCGCTTTCGCTATCATTAGGTTCAGGCTCAGGCACAGGCTTTTTGCTTACCTTCTTCTTTGCTTCCGCTTTCTTTCTTCTTATTTTCATCTTAGCCATCTTTTCAGCAATGATATCTGTAAAATCACATTCTTCATCACTCTCACTGCTTTCTTCTGGCGTATCATCTTGGTCTTTTCCATTAATGATATCATTAGCAACACCAATTTCCGCCATGCGGTTTATCTTTTCCTCCATCTCTTCATCATCGCCCACATAAGCCTTTCTACACTTCGCTAATTTCTCTTTCGCTATTTCAATCTTTTGTTGCTTTTTGCTCTTAATACTTTCCACTGCTTTACCCCAGTTCTTACGACTTGCTTCGGGAGACGGCATTTATACTAAGATTAATATATTTTAGTATTTTTAAATAAATAATTAATTGATATAATATACAATGTCGCAATATAAATCATTACTAGGCTTGAATGAGTTGGCAGTTGATAGTCTAAACATACTTAACTTAGACTTAACGAACACCAACATAGTATGTTTAAATACAGACAGAGTGCCAGAAGATGAAAACCCGTTGAACCTCTACTATACTGATTTACGATTTGACACAAGATTATCTACCAAATCAACAACAGATGTCAAAGAAGGAAAAAATTTATACTACACAGAGCAACGAGTAAGGGATAATGACGAAGTCAAAGCCTCAACTCAACACCGCTCTAATACATCCAATCCGCACCAACCAAGTTTATATAATTTGATAGACACAAACATATCCGCTCCAACGGTCGGGCAATACTTAACATATAATGATGTAGATGGTAAATGGAGAAATACAACAATAGGCTCAATTGATACACTTTCAGATGTAGTCATTACAGCACCAGTGGCGATGAATAGTTATCTCACATATAACTCAATAAACTGGGTAAATAAAACCTTTCCGATAAATGTGGATGAATTCGGCAACATTAGTATGGGAGGTAATCTAAATATAACAGGTGTCAATTTACTAAATACCAAAGATGTTGATACTTGGATATCAGAGCACGAAGACAATAATGATAAAGTGTCAGCGGATGGTTCAATTGATACACACAGCGACTGTACAATAACAACACCTACCAATAACCAACTGCTCATTTATAGCACAGGACAATGGAGAAACATAAACTCTCCTTTCGTAAGATTAGGTGGTCTTGCCATGATGATAGCGGATTTAAATATGGGAGGATTTAACATAACAAATGTCGGTAATGTTGATGGTATTGATGTTTCTGCCCTTGATAGTTCCGCGGTTAAATTAACAGGAGACCAAACAATAACTGGGAATAAAACATTTACTACTTATGTGGGGTAAAAGACTCAAATCCATTAAATACAGGTAAGTTATTCTTCAATTACAACAATAATATGGGTTCTATTTATTCGTCGGAGGCAGGTGGGGCGACGGGCTATCCATTATCTTTTGTCGGCTCCTCCATACTTTTTGCTCCAACAACAGGGGGTGGAATGACATTGACAAATAATGTTTTAAATTTTAACAGCACGACAGCAATCAGCGGACTTCCAGCACCATTCTATGACAATGATGCTTCAACAAAAGCATATACCGATACAAAATTAGCAAAGGACGGCACAACGGCTATGACGGGTAGTTTAAATATGGGAGGATTTAACATAACAAATGTTGGTAATGTTGATGGTATTGATGTTTCGGCTCTTGATACTTCGGTGGTTAAACTAACAGGAGACCAAACCATAGCAGGAACAAAAACATTCAGCAACATAATAAATGCTAGTGCGGGGATTGATATGAAAAGTCAAAACATAACAAATGTTAATTTGGTTGATGGTGTTGATGTTTCCACCCTTGATACTTCGGTGGTTAAACTAACAGGAGACCAAACCATAGCAGGGAATAAAAAATTTACACCAACTTTGGAAGTAAGTGGTTCGTCCAATCCAACTACTTTTGACGGCATTGGCATAGCCTTTGATACAAAAATAGGAATGATTGCCGCACAAAAAACAGCAACAGCGACTTGGTATCCGATACAAATAACGGGGTCATATGTTGATTTATATGCGGGTGATAATGTAATAGCGACAGCAACGGGCACGACACTATCGTTAAACAACAGAAAAATAACAAACTTAGCCACACCATCAGCAACAACGGACGGAGCAAACAAAAGTTATGTAGATACATTAGACGGGCAAAATGTGAAACTAACTGCTAACCAAACCATAGCAGGAATTAAGACATATAGCAGTGGTGTGGAAATAACTGGAAATTCAATCAATTCAACAACAAAGGGAACATTTATCGTTTTCAATTCTACCAGTAATATCGGGTCAATTGCTAGTTTGGATATGAAAACAGCAACATATTACAACTTTGAAATTTCTGCGAAAAAAATAAGTTTCATTATTGACGGGACGATAGTCGGTTGGGTAAATGCTTCGGGGCTAGATTGTAATAGTAGCAAAATAGCCAACCTTGGAACTCCGACATTAGCAACTGACGGAGCGACAAAAGGGTATGCGGACACATTGGACGGGCAAAATGTAAAACTATCAACAGACCAAACCATAACAGGAAGCAAAACATTTAATGGGGCGAGCACTGTGATAAAATATCTAACTTTAACGAACAATGCCGATTTTAATAATCAAACTATCACTAATGGTGGAAATATAACATATAATGGGGCGAGGATATTAAACCAAAATGGAGGAGATATATTCTTTTCACAGACATCAGGAGATTATCAGTATTTCTTATTTACTCTAAATACCGCTACAAGTGGAACCGCGAACCAACGAGGTTATGTATTTACGAATGTAGCATCTGATGTAAAAGGGGCGGGACTTTATATTTCAAAACTTTTGGATAATAAAAGTGCTTCGTCCGACATTGTCCGTTTTAACAATGCTGGAGGTATGCGGTTTTATGGTGCTTTGGATATGAACTCAAACAACATAACAAATGGCGGAACAATAACAGGAACGACAATTACTTCAACCGCGGGGATATCAACGACGACACTAACCGCAAGCGGATTAATCACGGCAAATGCGAGTATATCAACAACAACAGTAACCGCAAGCGGATTAATAACGGCAAATGCGGGGATTACATATACTGGCACACTAACATCAGCAACAAATACAAGTGGAGCGAAAATAGGAGTTCAGGGAATAACAGACGGAACAAATGCAAAAGGAATATTTCTATGGGATACGACAAATACGAGTTGGGGAATTTATGCAGCATCTGGTGGGGCTCTAAACACTAGAAGTTTGGCAAATGGTTTAGCCGTTTCAGGAAATGATTTTAGTTCGTATAGTTTTCGGTTTAGGGTTGCTAATGATTCTACAATGGGTTTTGTGTGGGAAAATTCAGCAGAGCAATTGTTAATGTCATTAAACGGGGCAAATGGAACTTTATGGACGAAAGGATTGATAACGGCAAATGCGGGAATTACATATTCTGGAGTGCTAACAACGGCATCTGCAACAACTAATGGGGCAAAAATAGCAATTCAAGGACAAACAGACGGGGGTAGTAGCCGCGGAATATTTGTATGGGATGCTACTGATCCAAACTGGGGGATTTATATGTCTCAGTCTGGGAATAATAAATCATTAAGTGGAGGAACAGCACCAGCAGGAGGAGGTGGAGGATTAACTTCTTATTCTATTAGATTTAGAGTAAATGGTTCTTCAACGAGTGGTTTCATATGGGAGAATAATTCAAATACTGCTTTAATGTCATTAAGAGCAAGCGATGGGCAATTATGGGTATTGTCTAATCCAATTCAATATTCAGACAAGAGAAAAAAAGAAGATATAAAGGAATGTTTAGGCTTAGATTTTATTAATAAGTTAAATCCAGTTTGCTATCGTATGATTGATGACAAAAAGAAATGTAGGACTGGCTTAATAGCACAGGAATTAGAAGAAATACTAACAGAAATGGATATGCTAGATTTTGGTGGTTTTATAAAAGAAACAATTATGGTTCCGTGTCCAGAGCAAAGAAAAGAATACGAATTGAAAGGTGTGAGTGTTAATCCAGAAGATGTTAAATGTGTTGATAGTGGTGATGTCGGTTATGGTATAGGTTATTCTGAGTTTATCGCCCCGTTAATTAAGGCGGTTCAACAATTATCAGACAAGGTAGGTAATTTAGAAAAAGAAAATAAAAATCTTATGAATATACTACAAGACCAAGCAAACCAACTAGCCGAAATCCGAGCAGTCGTATTTTCTACTAATGCCTCCTAGATTACACCCCCCACCGCCAGTCATTGAAATAGACGGCGAACTAACACCAGAGTTGAAAAATAGAGTTTTAGACATTTCATTGAAGAATGAGGAAAAAAAAGTAGAGCACGAATTGGAAGATAACTGGAATTGTTGTTGTATAACAAACAGACCGACAGACAGCCGACTTATTAAATACTTATTTCAAATGGGTATCATTATTGCCATTATAACCCTTTGTATTGTAAGGCTATCTGAAAAGAACTTACCTTGTGAGGTAGCCAACACTTATGTCGGAATTTTGACATTGCTTATCGGTATTTGCCTTCCATCACCTTCTTCAAAGAAATGAACATTCATATACTTGAGTTTTATACACATAGCATCATTTGAGCAAATTAAAGGAATGGCTTCATCAAAACTAACACACCAATCTGACATTGGCTTATACACACATTTAAATTTACTTTCTATTCCTTGCTTTATACAATAAGCACAACTCTCATTCTTTTTTTCGCTTATCCGTGAGTAAAAGTCGCAGGCCGTCCGTCCTAACACAGACCACATAAATAATAATATTAATAACATAATATATTACACAATATATAAACAATGTCGGAGCACAAATACCAAAAGATTATTTTTCTGAGCAATGATTTTGCTGGAGGAAGCAAAACATTTAATAAAAATATCCAAATGTCATTCACACCCACCAAAATGAATGTTAAGTTTATCCCCTATATGAACGACCAGACCGAAACCAAAACCAGAATTCTTTACATGGACAGAATTGGAATTATTGGAACATTTGCGGACAGCACCACAGCAAACATTTCAAATCTCGGGTATAATTTGGGTGTCGTCGGATGGACTGACGGACAATATACATTTAAAGTCCTTGAAACCGACAGCGGAAATATTGACACAGGAAATTTAGCGGGCCGAATTGTAGTGTGTTTGGAATTCGTTGCTTAATATATAAGATGATGAAGATTAACAATGTCAAGGTGAAGCCAGTAAAACAAGAGGGGGATGGAAACAAAAAAGCAAAAGGTTATAAATTATTCAATGAGCCGTATGCAAACATATTTCTACTTGCCCGTAAGAAGAGCGGTAAGACAACAGCACTCTTTGAAATACTGAAACGGACAACAGACAGAAAAACCCGTATTGTCATTATTGCTTCAACAATACACAAGGACTACATTTATAAAGCGATGGTAAAGCACTTTAAGAACAGAGGCAACCCGATGGCGATATATACCTTTCTTAAATCAGATGGTGTAAATGTTATTGATTATGAGTTAGACAAACTGAACAGACATGACGAGCAACACGAAGGAGAAGTAAAACAAGACAAAGAAGAAATAGAGAAGCCACAATTTTTATACTTTGGAAAAGAAGAAAAAAAGAAACAGAGCACCGCAGAGGTAAAAGAAAGGCCGAGTAAATATATATCTCCAGAGGTTGTTTTTGTTTTGGACGATTTAGGGAGTGGATTAAGAGACAAGTCCGTAAGTGATTTGCTAAAAAAGAACAGACACTATAAATCAAAGGTTAGTATGTCTAGTCAGTATTTGAACGACCTACGGCCAGAAGCCATTAAGCAGTTAGATTATCTATTAATCTTTCCGGGGCAGTCTCAGGACAAAATGGAACTCGTGTATAAACACTTAGACTTATCTTTTGGTTTTGATTACTTTCTTCAAAAGTATCACGAAGCAACAAAGGAGAGATTTAATTTTCTTTATGTTTCAAGTGTTGATGATGAGTTAAGAAAAAAATTTGCTTATCGGTTGAAATAATATTTTATATAATTATTTTTTTAAAATCTTTCTAATATATGCCAGTATCGCCAGTGATAATTTCACAACCATCAGGATATAACATCGGATACAATCCATCAATGCCACAGAAGGGAGGAAAAAAGAAAACTAAGAAGAAGGGATGTGGGCAAAAGGGAGGAAAGATTAACTGGGTAAAGGTCGGAAAAACCGCAATGGCCGTTGATAAATTTCTTCGCGGTAATAAGTTAATCTCAAGGACTGCGGGAGCATTAAGTAGTGTCGGGGTGCCTTACGCTGGTAGTGTTGGTGCTGTAGCATCAAGACTGGGGTATGGTAAGCAACGAGGAGGTGCTGTAAAGTTTCATTAAATGATTTTTCATACAAACGAATTGAAAATATTTTTTTTGTTTAATTATATACGATGGTCGCTAAAAAGACTAATAAGAAAAAGGCTAAGGTAAGACCCCCGCGGGTTTATAGGAATAAGAGCGGGAGACCATATATTATCCAGAAGGGCAAAAAATATTATCTTAATTTTGGTAAGAAAACAAATGATATGAGCACACTTCAAATCGTTAAGTTGTTTTTGAAATATATTGGTAAGCCGAGGCCACAAAGGCAGGGTCGCAAACCAAGAGAAAAAATAATCAAATCTGATTTCAATCGTCTTGAACACGAGAACAGAAACCAGATACAAAGCAACTTACAAAAGAAATATGACTTAATACATGACGAGGAAGAAAAGGAAAAGAAGAAGAGGGATGAGATGGAAGAAGAAAAGAAGAGGCAAGAAAGAAAAGACATAGCAGATGCTAAGGAAAGGCAGGATGAGTTAGCAAGGATACACCGCAATGAACTATCAGATATTAAGGAACGACAAGAACAAAAAGCCAGAGAACTAAGAAGAGAGCAAAAACTCATAGATGATGTAAAATATGAAGAAGATAGAAAAAATAGAATACAAGCATTACCACCGCCACCACAATATCAATATATTATGCCACCGCAATATGGACAGCCACAAGCACCGCCACAATTTGGAGCACCACAACAAGCACCGCCATTTGGAGCACCACCACAAGCACCGCCATTACCTAATTTAGGAGATGAAGCACCATTGAAAACGAAAGAGCAATATGAGGAAGAAAAAAAGCAAAAGCAGAAAGATATTGAAACACTGAAATTAGCAGGATATACAGATAAGTTCATAAAAAAGATGAGTCGTAAAGACTTACAAAAAGCCAGTCAAGATATTCAGATGGCTATAGCCACAGCGACATCTTTAGAGGAACAGAAAAAGTTAGCAGAAGAATACAAAGAAAAACTTGAAAAGGAAGAAAAGAAGGCAGAAGAAAAGGGTAAGCATTTTGAACATTTACAAATTAATCAATTTTTAATATCAGCATTTTCAAAAACTTATCACCCAAACATTACTATAAAAGAGTTAGCACAGGCTTTAAAAAAGAGACTAGATAATGATGGACATAAAAAATTAAATTACAAAGACACTTCAAAGTGGATTATTGACATGATTAAAAGGTTTAATATTGATGTTGGAAATGAAAAGGAAAACGTAAAAAGAAAAGTGGCGGATTATGCTAGATATGAAGAGTACATGGATATTAATGAGCAAAAAGGTAGTGGGGCGAAGACATTAGAAGAATTAATTGATAAAGTATTTTCAATAGCGAAAATAAAAAAATACTTAGCCCGCAAAGATTGGAAACACACAATGAACAAACATGATTTTGTAAATACTCTAACTAACAAAATGACTTCCGATCCCAATTTAGATAAACGAGTTTCAACAGATTTGAATATTGACGAGGGAATGCCACTGGAGGGGGTTCCACCCCCTACCATACCCCCGCCACCAGAGCCGGCAACAGATACGACTACACCGCCAGACAAAACCATGCCACCGAGTGATGAGGATACAACCATACCCCCGAGCGTCGCGGAAACACCCACACAGGAAGGAGAAGGGAGGGGACTAATGACTAATGAAATAGACGACATAATGAAAAAATATGGATGGTATCTCGGAGCAATAGCCAGTGATGAAATCTATAAGTTGAAGCCCGGAAGCAGAAAGCGATACGGATTTATTATGAATTTAGATAATCACAAACAAGCGGGGTCTCATTGGATTGCTATATGGGTAAGTCTAGATAAAGACAGGAGTGTTGAAGTGTATGACCCATTAGCGCTTTACCAACCAACGGAAGACTTTCAACAACAAATGAAACAACTAATTGACCGAAGCCACCCCGATAGTTATTTATTAATGAAGGTTAATCAAGTAAAGAACCAATCAAACACCTCGGATACCTGCGGATGGCACTCAATGAGGTTTTTAATGGAACGGGCGAAAGGCAACCGATTTAAGTTTGCTAGTGGCTATACAGACTTAAAAGAAGAAGAAGAAGCAGAAAAATTAAAAGCACAGAATGGTTATGGTAATTTTGATACATACATTTGAAAGATAGTTATCAACTACACTCTCATTCGTTTCACTCATTCTCGATTGTTGATAACCATCGAAAACTGATTAATTTTTTTGAAAAAGAAAAAACGATGTTTAGAATAAGCGAGAGTGCAGAGCACGAAGCGCAATTCTAAATATCATGGAATATAAAGGAGATCGTGCGACGGGTATTTACTATATCAACAGCAAAAATAGGATAACGGGAACAGACAGCGACTTTACACACGAATTAAACTTAAAATCACTAGACAATCCGACTCACTGCAAAATTCTTCATATCTATGTTCCAAAGTCGTATTACTCTGTGGCTTCCCCATATAATACTTTTACATTATCCGAAGACGGGTATGAGGCTTTAATTACGATACCTGAAGGAAACTACACAATGAACAACTTAAAAAATAAACTGGCCGAGGTACTGACGGCAGACAGCCCAAATGACTATACTTATGTGGTATCTAGTAATAATACCAACACAGACCCCGATGATGGCAAATTAACATTCAGTGTTTCAAATAACGGTGGTATTCAACAGCTGTTTATATTTGATGCTGATACACGTATTCATGAGGTAATGGGTTTTGATAGAAATTCAACATATTTCTTTACTAATGATTTTATTAAATCGCCAAATGTAATTATTCTAACTGGTGAAAAGACTTTGTACCTTCAATCGGACTTAGTTGGGGAAGGAGATAATCACGTGCTACAAGAAATATACACTGCCAACGAAATTCCTTTTGGAGCCGTTATATACGACGGAAGTGGGTCAGAGTATGGTAAGAAATTATCAACCAGTTCAAATAATGTATTTAGGTTTTATCTTACAGACGAAAACGATCAGGCTATAAATCTTAATGGGTTAGGTATTGTAATGACATTATTAATTTACAGAGAGACAAATTATTTTAATTTATTTACATCCTTTTTCAATTTATTAAAATCAAGGTAATTTGTCCCTTGGGACAATTGTTGATAGCTTGCTATCAACTTAATTAATTTAATTTTTGATTTAATTATTTTTTTCTATGAATATATTTGTGTATTAAACAACTTACACGACTGCCTAAAAAATCAAAAAACAAAATGCCAACTCAACACGGCGGAGAATTAGACTTCAGTAAGACTGATTATATCAGTGCTTCGTATCGCTTGAACAAGCTAGCCCCTCGTGAGGGATCTGCTTCATTTGAAGTCACTACTGCGGGAGGTCAAGAACGATCATTTGACCTTATTAGCCGCCCGTTCAATCTCGCTCGGTCATATTTGAGTTTTACTTATACTATGAAAGCGCCTCTTGTTGCCAACACTTATACTAGAATTTTTATGGACTGCCTTTCGCAAATTTCTCAAATTCAACTTCAGACCCGTAGCGGTGTTTATCTGTGCGACGTTAACAACCTTAGACATGTGACTAAGATGTTGTGGAAACCAGAAATGAGCTTGAAGGATTTCCTTGACCTTCCTAACCACGGGGATGCTAGTGGATACGGATGTATGCTACAAAAGTGTAATGCTAACGGCTTGATTAACATTAGTGCCGTTGAAGCAACTAGAACAGCCTTTCGTGCGGCCGCTGATGGTAATAACGATGTTGCTGCCGCAACTCAGGGTCTATTGCGAGAGCCAGTGATTTCTGCTCGTCGTCACGATGATGCTGCTTTGACGACTGGAGTTGGAGCACTATCCGCCGTAAATGTTAATTACAACGAGGCGAAGTATCTTGTTGGAAGTGGAGCAACTGCCGCTTTGGCCCTTAATGTTAAAATTCCTTTGGGTATGATTATTAATACTATTTTCGCACTTGATAAGACTATTATGTTTCCAGAGATTTTGACTATGCGAATTGTGTGGAGTGCTACTGACAGAACCGGTTATACGGTGACGAATGGTGCCGCTACTTGTCTTAGCACTGCTTATCTTGCCGCACTAAATGCTACACTGCCTATGGCTGTATCTGCTGATGTTACCAATCTTAACTTGTTTCTCGCTGTTGAAACGAACCCTGATGTCATTCAATCAATTCAACAGAAGATTGCTAGCCCCGAAGGTATGAACTTCAATATCGATTATCCCTATGTTTATAAGAATTCAATTGGAGCAACCACAACCCAAAATATTATTATGCGATTTGACAGAGGCCATGGTCGCCGTTTGAAGAAGATTTATGACTCAGTTTTTAACACCGAAGAAAGGAAGAACACTGCTTATGACCATGATAATCGCACAGCAGCAAAGATCGCTACTTTATACACTACTCTAGACGGAGCACGACAGCAAGAGTTTAACATTGACTGCGCCTCTGAAGAAGACTACATGTACCTGAAGCCAAAGATTGAGGGTTCGGCCTTGATGAATAATGATGTGTATAAATACAACTGGTTCTGGGTTGATGCTTGGGATAATACCCGCCCGCTATGGAGCAAAGACCAAAATGAAATCAGCGGTTTAAGTCTTGATACTGAGCGACGATGGGAGTTTATTGGCACTAATGCGGGAACTGCTCTTAACCACTACACCGTGGCAATCACTCAGCGAGAGGTTCAGGTTAAGGCAAATATGATTACGATTTCATAACTCCGCCAGTGAGGTAATATGTAATTATTAATTTTGATAGTTAATTTTTTTTTTTTTTTTGATAATATAGACCAACAATGTCCCACCAGAGAAATTTGGTCGCGCAAAATCCTGACGGAGATTTTGTAAATGTCAAAGTCGGATATGATGGACATGTTGAAACCAATAATATGAAAACCGCTTTCGGTGAAACAACTACTGCACAATTAACACCAGTATTACAAGAAATCTTTCCATATACCATTAATACAAGGGTATGGACGAAAACAGAAATAAAATCATCTGTGTCATTTTTGGATAATATGGCTGAATTGAAAACAACTGCTGATGATACATCACAAGCAGTAATGGTAAGTAAAAAAAGAATAAAATACAGAACAGGCACTGGAATTATGTGTCGTTTTACTGCCTTATGGGATATAGATGAAGCAGAAGGCTATCAATCATTTATTGGAATAGGAGAAAGTGATGTCAACAACGGTTTCTATTTCTTTATGGATGATGGCGCAGGAATGCACATTCTTCATTCAATAGCAGGAGATGACAATTTTATTCAACAAGAAGACTGGGACGACCCGTGCGACGGGACAGGCGATATGCCACTTATGGATTGGAGTAAGGGAAATGTATTTCAAATTCAATTTCAATACTTAGGATTTGGTGCTATTAAGTTTTCTATTGAAAATCCAAAGACAGGCGAATTTCAATTAGTCCATACTATTAAGTATGCGAATGCTCATACTGGTGTAAGTCTGCGAAATACGACTTTACCATTTTCTGCTGGTATATTTAATGCTAATGGAGGTGAAGGGATACAAATTTTAAAAACAGCCAGTTGTAGTTTGTTTGTTGAAGGAACCAACACTATTAATTCAAGTATTACAAATACGACGGAAGGAGACGAAAAAACAAGCACTACCGAAAGCCCCATTTTAAGTATCAGGAATAAAGCACAATACAATAATAGTCTAAACAATTATTCAAATGTCTTTCCTTCATTAATAAGTATTACTAATGAGGATACAAAATCAAATATTGTAAAAATGATATTGAATGGAACACTGACGGGGGCTGGTTTTGTTGATGTGGATGCTAAAACTTCAATCGTAGATATAGATACTAAAGCAACCGCTGTAGCGAATGGAACAACAATTTTTAAACTTTATGTAAATGCTACCTCAACACAACAGATTAATCTCAGAACTTATGACATTCAATTAACACCGAGTGATATTTTGACATTCACACAGAAGGCTGTGTCGGCTGGGGCAGGTAATAATATTAATGTCATTGTTAATTTTATAGAGGACCAATGAAGCAAAAAAAGAACTAATACGAAATATCATTTACTTTATCTTTTTTGGTATTATTTTTTTAACATTACCTTTTACAATAGGAGTGGTGTCGCTCGCTTTCTTTAATACACAACCTTCTTCTGTACATGTAGCAGTCGCTATCTCTTCTCCTACATTAGCCTTTATTTCAGTAATCCCCGTTTCTTTCAAATCGGTTGCCGTAAAAGGAGTGCTTTCTTCCTCCATCATTTTCGTCAATGTCTCCTCTAACGGAATAACTACTTTAACATTATCGTCCCTTGGCTTGTATTGCTCATAGAAAGAAACAATGTCGGGCTTTGTCCATTTAATGGTCGGCTTTTTTATTTCACCTCCAAGGTTCCATTTTTCAATTTCATTCAAGTAGTCCTGCTTGGTGCTTAGGTCTGTCATTGATATATGTATAGCAAAATTTTATTTTTTATTATAAATATTTTTTTACTTCACTTTTAATGTCTGTAAATTTATCAAACCACGGCTGTTTCATAACCCATTCAAGGTATGGTTTATCAATAGTAGCAACATCTTGAATTTTCTTACCTTTATATTTACCAAATGGAAAAGTATCCTTTGGCTTGCCTTCTCTACTTTTTTCAATCGCCCTAATTTCTTCATTAATTACCTGTTGCACATCTTTTACGGAAAAGAATTCCGTCTTCTTCTCAATTGAAAGTTGTTCAAATTTTTCACATAGTCTGGTGAGGGTTGTCATTGGTCTATATAGAGTGGTAAAAAATTTTATGGAAAAAAATTAATTATTTGTTTATCATTTTTATTTTTTTTAAAGCCAAAAGGTCTAGTTTCAATCGCATTCTCTACAATTCCGATAACTTGTCTTTTCGTATATGTAAAACTAAATATCTTTTCTAAGTATTCGCTTGTTATTTTTTTCTTTTGTTTATCTCTTGTAATTTTGTTGTTTTCTATTATAACTACTTTTCCAGACTTCTCAATTCGCTTAGCAATCCGTAATTCTTCATCAGTCTCCAACAATTCATCCAGTTCATTTTTTCCATTCTCAAATAATTCAGTGTTTGTAATACCTAGCCCGCAACTTATTACACTTAACATATTCGGTAAATTCAATGCTTTTTTCGTTTCATAGTTCATACTAAATCCTTTTACTTTCATACTGGCTTTACCATTATCTAATAAGTATCCATAACATTTCGGCCCGCCTCCCACAAAGGTTTTTATTTTTGCTCCTTTCAATTCATCTGTCCAATCTCCCAGTAAATCGCCTGTCTCTACATCCACCTCATTAATTTCTTTGTTAGTCGTATATATTACGCTGTCTGTGTCATGATACAATATCCTATTGCCTAATCTGTCCATCATATTATAAAGTCTCATTCTCGCGTGGCATGTGGTAAATAAAGCAACCACAATATTTGTTTTAATCGGGTCGCTCACCGCATCCTGTTTTAAGTCATAACTGGCTTCTACAATTTTGTCGTTAATTATGTTAATATTAATATTATCAACTGATTTATCGTTCAATAGTCTGTATAATGTATCTTTATCCTTTATCATTTTGTTCTGTGTTTTATTTTGTTTCTGTCCAAACTTACCCCATAAAGAGTTTAAGCACAACTTAGCCACTGCTCGCCGTCCTTCGTTTTTAAATATTTTGCTTTCATCCATCTTTACACCCATTTTGATTTCCATGCTGTTTATGTAATTTTGCTTTTCTGCTTCCGTATTACATCCCGCGGGGTATCCGCTGGACTCTTGTTTTACTTTCAAGAATGTCTTTATGTATTCTTTGAATAGGCTACTGCTTTGTTCTTTCCAGTGCCATACTTCATATACTTTTATCAACTTATGCCCTTTCTCTAAGGCCTTGTAAATTTCTGGAGTTGCCCATGTGCCCGTTATTGCTCGTTCTTTATCTGTGTGCTTACATTCACCATGTTGCTCAGTCATTCCGCACTTATCCTCTGTCCGCCTTCGGTAAGACTGGGTGTAGTAAGCCTCTAGGTGGTAGCATCTTAACCTTAGCCACTCCGAAATATTCTCTGTTTATAATTTTATTTTCCATACTTTTTCTTTCCTCCTCATTGTTTGGTCTAATAATTATATGGTGCCCGCTTGGATAAAGGTCGTAATACATCACGGTCGGATAAAGTGAGCATATGTCAATATATTTTGCATGCTCCTTAATATTATTATCATGTCGTGATTTCCAATATAATTTCAAAGCATTCACTCTACCTCCAAACATTGCCTCTCGTGGGTTTAGTCCTTCTTGTTCAGTAATTCGTTCGTTTGTATCCTCTGCCAGTCTTTCACTGGTTTTCATCAGGCTCCATTCGCACTCCCAGACACTTATTACTTTTGCTTGTTCGTTAAGTTGTTTTTCTCTTCTCATTGTTTCCTTGTATAGTTCGCCCATTGTCTTATTCTTCTTCACATTCAAAGCATTGCTATTCCAACACTTATCACATCCGTGCCAATGACACCCGTAAAACTCATAAGCGGTTTTGTTTTTCTCATCCCATCCATCAACATACACACGAGATTGCCCGAGTTGAAACATTTTTTCACCTCCGTTGAATGCGTGTTTAATATCGGTTTTGTCTAACCTGCTTCTGTATGCTAACCATTCTACACAAGCCCTAGAAGTCATCCTGTTTTGCTTTTCCGCTTTCAATATCGCAATTGAATTCTCTGGCATAAACTTAGCACGATACAAAGCCATAACACAACTCGCAATAGTTGTATATTGAAAAGGGTCAATACCAAACTCTAGAAACTGGTTTCTAAAATCTATACACCCCTTTCTCAGTATATCAACATCTGAATGACAATACTCACCGATTTCCTTCGCCATATCAAAGTGGTTATGTGCTTTCACTTGTTCGTCATACCATTCAAGAAATTCTTTTCGTTTATCTCCTCGCATCGTGTCGTAGCCGTAATGTTTCTTATGTGGCATTACACCAACATAGTTTTTATTTTTAGCCGTATTGAAGAAGTGCGGAAAGAACCCTTTCTTAAGTTCCGTAAGCCCGAATGTCTTTGGAAAGTCTGACAATGGCATCGTAAGAAAACTTAGGCTGTATATAAACCGATACTTCTTAAGTGTCATCATCATAATCTTACCACCTTCATAGATTACAAATGGAGTTTGCCCATTATCAACCAACCACTTAAGAATAAACTGACAATCATAACCGCGGGCATTGTGCGCAATAAATGTAAATCCGCTGTGTTTAGTGTCAAAAGCCCAATTACAGAAATCTTGAATGTTCTTATGTATAATAGGCGGTTCCTTCGCATCGTAATACTGGCTTTCCGCATGATTAACAATGTGCTCGCCTGTGTCCTGTGTCGCTTCAAAGTCAAAGAATATGTATTGCTCTGACGGCGGTAAGATTTCTTTTTGGACTATTTCGCACTGGTGTTCAAGCGGTTTTACTAGTTTGCAATTTCGGCATTTCGCATATCCGCATTTGTGCTCATCCTTCTTTCTGTAATTAAGACCGCACGATTTACATTTCGCTTTAATATCGCAGTTTGTCGTCCTATGATTATTAAAGCATTCAGTGTTTGGAAACTTTCTATTGCACTGCTCACATTCTTTCCACTGGCTCTTGTCATTTATTCCCTTACATCCGTTGGTCTCACAGATACTACATTTTGCTTCACAGGCGTGTCTTTCCATATACCCTCTTAGACATAACTCACAGAAATTCTTTTTTCCTATCATAGACTTCATATTAGTTATGGCATCGTAATGTCCTTCAGTCTTTAGAATGTAAAGGTTAGTCAGCCGTTCTCCGTTCGCATTAAGTAGTTCTGTTTTATAAATGATTTTGTCAGGAAATTCAACAATAACCAGATTGTATTTAATGTGGTTAGCAAATGTATTAATTTCTGGTATTCCACACACATCCTTAATGACTTTCGCTTCATTGTGTAAAGCCTCAGCCATTTCCTGCTGTATCTTTCTTTTTCCCATTAGTATTGTCTTGAATTTTGGATGTTTTTCAATTTTTGCTTTGACTACAACGATTGCTCGTGCTAAGCATAAGTTATCGTTGTTTGTAATACAGATTACTCCTTTCTTTCTGTATATATCCAATTTGTTCAAAACCTGTAGCCTTGTCCCGCCAGTCGGCATTTTAACAGATTTCAATACAGATTTTAATTTATCAAAGTTTATTCCGTTCTCATCCATGTAAAGACTTTCGTTGCTTTGAAATATTGCTGACAATCTTTCTAAAACTTTTTCAACAAGATTTGATTAACTTTGTGCAAGCCTGTTGATACTTTTCCATAGTAATCAACAAACTCAATACCTAGGCTAACCTTATCTTCGGGTGCTTGTCGTTTTACAAAGTCGTTCAACACAATCTCAATAAATCTTATCACATCGCGCATCGTGAATGATCGGAAGTTGCCGTTAATCCTTACCGCATATCGGCTTTCATTTATTCCTAGTTCGTGTTCCTTGCTGTCGTCCCTTATGATATCATAATTACCATACCGCAACAAGTCTCTGTAATTTTCTTTCATCTCTTTTTTCTCTTCAATCGTAGGTAAAGGTGGTGCTATTGGTATAGCATGGTGCTCAAAATACACCGCACCTCTTACTTGGTTCAAGTAGTTTTGGGCTGTCGGTGTATCAATTTTATACCCCCTTACCTTCGGTTTGATATATAGCACATCCCGACCCCTGACAGACTTTATTTCGTAATTTATCTTATATTCCCTTAATCTATCCAACCTGTAGACCTTGCCGTTATATGTGTGTGTCTCCATGTTTGATAATAGTATATCAAGGAAAATATAATTTTATAAAATTAAAATATTTGTCTGCCTCAATCGGTCGTCCCCTCGTGGCCTCGTGTGTGCCCCTATATATAAGGACCCTCCTTGTCTTTAAATGGAAATTCAGTGGTTTCCGCAGAGAAACCTTTTTGATTATCAATACTTACCATACCCACAACCGCAGTGGCAGTTATGTTCCATGTATCCACACATATTACATCGATCATCATCATCTTTCTTTATTCTCTCCATATACTCTTTGCTTGGCCTTGGAGGAACTGGAGGTTTTTCTTTTTCTGCTGAAATATGTTTCTGAGACTTCATATGTCGCGTTTTGTTTCCATTATGTATTTCAGCGCCACATCCACACTTAAAATCTTTATGCTTCCGAATTTTCTTCTTTTCTTTTTTGATTATTCTTGTTTCTTTATCGTAATTAATTTTCCATTCCTCGTATTTAGGTATTATATTTTCCTCGTGATATTTCTTTGCTTCTTCCAATGCTTGCTCTTTTGATTTTTTCTTTTCGATACAGAAACTCTTACACATAACCTTTCCTCCTTCTCTCCATTGAACTTTTACCATTGGCCTCTTTTCATTATTCTTTACCATTACACAACCTCTAGACATTCTAAATCTCTGAGTGTCTTCGTTTGTCATCCTATATGTGTCTTTATTTTATTTCTTAAATAATAATTTAAAGGTAGCCGTTTTTCTTTCTTTTGTCTTTCTGTATTTGTTATAAATAGATAGACGAAATAATGAATAACGGCTCTTAGTGTGGTTTCTGTGATGAAACTGCACTGAAAAAGTGTGCCGAAGTGGCACCCTATACTACTCTTAGGCCAGGTACGACGGCAAGGAGCTACGTTTGAACGAAAGAAGTTTGGGAGATTCTGTTGCCTGTGCAGTCGCCAAGGGACTACAGGTCAGACTGACACAAAGGCATTACGTTTGCAGCCATGACTACAGCTAGTTTAAGACAGCGGAAGGTAAAATTTATGAAATGTTGGTGTTTGGTACAGGTGAAAGTGGTGAATAAGTATGTGTGTACGTGTGTGTGTTTGTTTATAATTATGTGTCTGTACATGTGTGCTGTCTGTCTGTCTGTCTCTCTCTCTCTCTCTCTCTCTCTTATTTTCTCTTCTCTCCTCTTTCTCCATCCTCGGCGCGGTTGAAAGTATATGTATATGTGTATATATATGCTGTTTTTGTTGTTTGGGTATGTTGAGGGGGGTCGGGTGAGGGGGGGGGGGGGGGAGGCCTAGGGAGGTAGAGAAGAGAATTAGAGAAGCGAGATGGATGGAGAAAGAGGGGAGAAGAGAAACTAAGAGAAAGAAAGACACACATACTTATTCACCTGTGCTCATGTTTGGGTATGTTGAGGGGGGCCGGGTGAGGGGGGGGGGGGGGGGAGGCCTAGGGAGGTAGAGAAGAGAATTAGAGAAGCGAGATGGATAGAGAAAGAGGAGAGAAGAGAAACTAAGAAGAGACACACACATAAACAAACACACACATACTTATTCACCTGTGCTCATAGACACCGCACACATCATGCCAACATCTAGCACACATGCATCACTTCAATGCGGGATAACAAGACAATATAGCTAAGTATGCCACCAAGAGGTTTGGGGCCTGCAGAAGCGGCTATTTTTGCTGAATTCTTGAAGGTCTATAAAGTTCAGTAAGATAATATTTTGAAAAATGCATGTGCCAACATACACACATAGTGTTCATGCTTCTTGCTTTTAGTCGAACGTCACACAAAAATTATTTTTTCACACATGCTACCGCGTCATGCGGAGATTAGTAGAAGAATTTTTTGAACGTTTCAAACAAACTAATGAGTATATATATATTGATTATGAAGGTTCGGATGCTTTGGCGACAGCCAGCCGGTAGCATTTTCATAGCATATTTGTTTCGCTTGTACAGGTCAACAAAACATTGACAAGCCTGGCCCTCGAAAACAACGGAATAGGCGACGCAGGTGCACAGACAATAGGAGAAGCCTTGCGGGTACCTTAACTGCTGCAGCTAAGTGCGCCGCTCCTTCAGCGCCTATCTTGTTATCCCACAAGTTAAGGGTCGTCAAAGTCTGATTCACCTACATATAGAGTTGTGCTTTTTGGTTTGCTACCGCGTCGCGGTAGCATTTGATTGCATATTTGTTTCGCTTGTACAGGTCAACAAAATGTTAACCAGCCTGGCCCTCGAAAACGACGGAATAGGCGACGCAGGTGCACAGGCCATGGGAGAAGCCTTGCGGGTACCTTGAATTGCTGTAGCTATGTGCGCCGCTCCTTCATCGCCTATCTTGTTACCCCATAAGTAAAGGCTCGTCAAAGTCTGATTCACCTACAAATAGAGTTGTGTTTTTTTGTTTGCTACCGCGCGCCGGTTGCAATATGTATTTGGATGTATTTTGCCCAATAGGTTGAACGGCAAATATGTATGTCCTTTGTGTGGGTTTAGGTCAATACAGCGTTGCAAGTGTTGAACTTATATGGCAATAATATTGACCCAGAGGGCGCTGCTGCGATAGCCGATATGCTTAAGGTACCTCCAATGCTTTCGCGATGTGCCGTGCTCCTTCTGCCCCAATCGAGTTGCTTGAAATGTTTAGCTTTTCCAGCTTGCACTCCTTGTTC
This sequence comes from Paulinella micropora, assembly GCA_019918135.1. Taxonomy (NCBI): domain Eukaryota; phylum Cercozoa; class Imbricatea; order Euglyphida; family Paulinellidae; genus Paulinella; species Paulinella micropora. Next base: position 417,652 of record WBZZ01004232.1, on the reverse strand, counting down.
TCCTGTACACACAAATACACTCTTCTTCAGTGCTACCGCGCAGCGGGTAGCACTTTCCACTGGTATGTTTTGACTGCATGTAGGTAAACAGTAGTATTCGCAGCATCGACTTGCTTGCAAACAATATTGGGATTGAAGGCGACAAGGCGATT
>WBZZ01004232.1:390000-412500 GCA_019918135.1 Paulinella micropora | reverse complement strand
CAAACAACTTTTCTCCCATATCAAAGACAACATCGAGGAGGCGGAAGAACTCAAACAGTTTTGCGTCTGGACAGGTCCTTGTCAGACTGTGTTGCACTGCTGAGCAGCATGACCAGAACAAATCGCCTTTCTTGCTTGGACTTTGTCAGGTGTGCCCAATCATCACTTGAGCTCGGTCTTTCCAGCTGCATCGATTGACGACAGAGACGACGAAATACAACCAGAACCGGTCAGGGCAGACGCCTGCCACTTGATACGCTGGTGCTTGCAACCAGAGCGCAAGGATCGACCTACGCTGGAGCAGATCAAGAGCCATCGCTTTCTGGGCGGAAAAACACCGCCACCGTTTGCCCAGGTTTTGCTTCTTAGCATGCTATGTTTTTTCGATATCTGGCTCGGATCTGCGACGTGTGTTGACAAACCCTATCGAGTGCATACGTGTAATCGGTTATATAGGTGTGGCCGAACTTCAACCTTAAAAAAATTCTCACAACAGGCACCACGCGTATGAGTTATCACTTTTTTATCTCGCATATGCAAGTCGAGGCGGCGGGCGACGTGGGCAACTTGTCTGCCGAGCTTCGCAAGCTAGGGGCGTATGTTTGGCGGGACATGGATGCACAGGATCTGACCGAAGAAGGGATGTGCCAGGGTGTGGCTGACAGTGACGTGGTTATTCTGTTTCAAACCAACGGGGTACTGAGTCGTCCATACTGCCTAAAAGAAATCTTGTGGGCGTTGCTGTTAGAGAAGCCTTTGGTGATAGTATCGGAGCTTGACAAGAGATTCTTCCCTTTTGACTGGCTCCGCTGGACCCAGGATCGACTGCAAAAACTGCCGGGCTGGGACCAGTGGGCGGTCTCGCACAACCTGGGCTCCACCTACAAGGATTGTCTGCTCAACTACAAAAACCTGCACGACATAGTGAAAGAGCGTTGGGACTCGGGCAACTTCATTCCCTTTCGGCGACGTAATTTCGAGGTCTAGCACCAGTTGCAGCGCGCGCTCCATCTACTCGCTTGCGGCCTGTGTACCGTTTTTGTTCTGTTTCTTGAGTCTCCACCTTGCGGATTCTGTGTATCCGATTACATTTGCTCTCCAAAGCTCTCCTTCTGTTTTGCGTGTCTGCCGTAGGTAAGTGCTATGGTGCGCGAAATCTTTGCGCAAGCAGGGCAAAATGGCTGTGCGTGGGGCGAGCGGCTGCCGCCCGAGGCCCTCCCGCAGCCACCGGTCGCAGCGAGAGAATCCGATATATCTATCTGTCTTGAGCCACTAGTACTAGTGAGAACGACGATGCTATGTAAGGCCGTCGTTCCAGCCAATATGTTAACTTATACTCTTGAGAGTCGGCTTGCGATTTGCTCTAATGAAAAGATAAAAGAGATACTTAAACAAGTCGATACCCGAAGACATGAAAACAAGTATTCAAAAGTCGCAACAAATAGAAATGTAGATCTTCAAAGTTCGTAGCCATACCTTGAGAAAAAGTAGATCCTGTCGCACTGCAATCATGTCTGAACGGACCATGCCGCCAAAGAAGAGTGCTGCGTAGAAAATATATATGGCATGTACGTTACTATGTAGATCATGCAACTTACCTACATGTATCCACATTTTTTTTTTGCATTGATACTTGTCACGCGTGTTAGAATATTAGTAACTTATCTATCTGCATCCATAATTTCTATCATCAATACATGCTGTATGTGTTATAATATTTGTAAATGCACACGTAAACGCCATAAATGTGTACAATATGTACTGTGCAAATTGACATTGTGTGTACATGTGTGTTTGTGTGTGTATGTGTTTGTGTTTGTGTTTGTGTGTTTGTATGTGTGTGTGTTCATGCGTGCGCGTGGGTGTGAGCGCTTTTGTCTTTGTGTTGTAGCATCTGATATAAGAAGCATGTGTTATGTATGCTTTTGTTCTTTTTGCCGTTTCTGCTATCAAGGATTATGTATCATGTATATATCTGACACATTATGATCAGAGCACCTGGCCGCGCGTCTTTGTCATCCGCGGGGAACGAGGCCGTGCGATGGCGTCGGAGCTGTGTGGGGCGCTAAAACACCGCTATCAGGGTCTTGCATTGCACACGAGCGACGAGCCCGAGGTGCCCGCGGAGCTGAAGAGCGCGGAGCGGGTGGTTGTGCTCTTGACTGGGGGAGTGCTTGCTGAGCGCTCCAGTTCCATGACACATCTGCGCTACGCAGTGCAGAATGCCAAACCTCTTTTTGCTCTCTACAGTGAAGAGGCAGGTTGGGAGTTTGGAGGGCGGGAGAGCCGCAACGCCCCACAGTGGGTGATGTCAGTTGTCGGAGAGCTGGAAGCTATGGTCGACCCTGTGTCTTGCTTGCTTGCTTGCTTATTCAGATATCGTCCATTAATGCAACATAAAAATTTTAATATATATATATATATATATGTATATATATATATATATATATATATAAGAACGCTTAAACTTTGTTGTCACGTATAATGATCTTGTGGTCAGGTGTTCCGGCCGAAGGCACAGCGCGCATACGAGGTATCTAAGTCCTTTCATTTCTTTGCATGTTGCTTGCAACCATGTCGATGACAGGCTTTCACGTTCGGTTGTTGTTGACTCTTATTACTATCATTGTGTTTGTGGTGCCCTCTCTCGTGCGCAGTCGTTGGCCATGTGCGATGAGCTGGTGCGGCGCATGGTGGGTCCCTTCAAGCTGTTGGAGCCTCTGACTGACGAGCAGGTGGAGGTGTCGGAGGCGAAGGAGCGCGCAGAGCGAGCCGCCAACCAGATCGGACAAGCAACCGCGCCGGTCGGTAGCTTAAGCACGCAAGTGACGATCGTATAGTGGAGAGGTGTCGCAAATTCTGCCAATCTTGCCTTCAACAAGTTTGACCCTATTACTGACTGCATCCAAGGAGCAAAATTGTCCAACTTTGATCTCACGTTTTTCAATCAATATTTGAACACGACGTCTGAAAGCTCTTTCCCTGAGTTTTCAGACACCGGGTTCAGTATGGTCCTAACCCTGTGGTTGATGGAGAACGATATACACAAGCAAAGTTGTCATTTTGCCATGTGAATGTCGTCAGTAGTACGTGGAACAAGTCCCGTGTTTACGTTGTAGGTGCAGGACGTGGCAGCAACCGCAAGCGTCGAGCAGCTCCGTGCTATGCTGCAGGCGGAAAAGAAGACTGCGGAAGAGATGCAGCTGAGGCTAGAGAAGGAATACAAGACTGCGGAAGAGAAGCAGCTGAGGCTAGAGAAGGAATACAAGACTGCGGAAGAGAGACTGCAGGTGATGCTGGAAAAGGAAAGGGAGGCGGCGGCCCGGCTTCGGGCGGAGATCGAGCAGCTCCGAGCCAGCCACAGCAGCAGCAGCAGCTCCAAGGCTCCGTAATTAATCATTTTTGATTGTTTGTTTCCCATCCAATTGCATGAAGCAGTAGCAATATGTATTCGGACAAGTAGGGCGCCAGGCCTTTACGCAGCGGGTCGAGCGATGTTTGTTTGACTCTGTTCTTTACCTAAGTAATAAAGTCGTAAGTGGAAAAAGTCTCCATGATAATCATACCTATGGTTTTGAGAGTCCCCCTCACAACTATAATATTTCGGTATTAAGTCTCAAGTGCTCGCGGCGGCAGTTGAATGCATGCTCTTCGTAGTTGACTAGGTTGAAGAGCTGAAATCTTTAATTTTAACTATTCTGAGAACGTCTACTAAGAAGGCGGATATCAGTAAAGGTTGACAGGCCCCAGGGGCGAACAAAGAGAGAAAAAGGCAGCCTGAAACTAAACTAATTTTTAAAAAAAACTTATGTGACGATATAGACTTTAATAAGATCGTCCTCTGTTCTTCCCTGTACCTTCCGAGTAAAAAGGGGCGGAGTAAAACAGAGAATTAACAACGTTAGGCCGGATGAGTTTCCTTAGATAAAGGCATTTCAAAGTGTTCAGGACTTAAAATATTGTCGTTGATGGGACGGTAACAATCATGCCCCCCCCCCTAAACAATCCGACTCGTGAGAAAAAGGATTTGATGTTAATATTATAAAGAAAACGAACCCATCACAGTGACGACAACTTATTAATATATATTTCTTTGTGCCTTATCATCCGCCTGATTCCAATTGACGAAGGGCCTCCGCAATGCTTCCAGTCGTCACTGTAATTATTACACAATGATTACAATATTGTCCAATCCTGAATGCCAATAAAGACAGTTACGTCCGTTACTCTGATTGCATATGTAGAGTGGCCCCTATCAAAAATTAAATAAAGTTTTCAAGAACGAGTTAAATTATGTTAAGAAATATGTAGGGTATGTAACCAGAATAACTATGAATATGTTGTTTGTCAAAAAATATATATTAGTGTTTGAGCTACAGCAATTCTCTCAACCGATCAGTTATTTTAACTTGGCAGGCTGAACAGGCCGGGCCTCGTGCTTTTCAGCCTGCGGCATTTCTGAGGCACTTTCCTGGCTTTTTTTTAACGCCTCTCAACGCAAATATTTACTGGGAAATGAAGAAGCATGTGACTGGGAAGCGGGAACGAGAAGAACCCGAAGAAATTTGCAGGGCAACGTCACCTGTGAAAGCCGCGGCTTACGGCAAGGATTTTTGGGACCTCAAGGCTGTCGATTCCAGAACTTGAACATAATTTCCAGACACCCTCGAATTTCCCGTCGGGAGTCCCACAAAGGTCCCTGTGCCCCTGTTTAAACCTATCGATTTCCTTGACAAACCTGCCCCTAAAGAACACATTCCTCAAGTACTCTAACGATGCAAAAAAGGAGGAGGAGGTTGAGAAACCAGATCGCCTACCCGCCAGGATCCTTTCTGTCAATGTTTCCAAGCTTCCGGACGGATCCGAAAATGACTGGCGTCGATTAGTTTTCGACTGCTTCGTCCAGCCTTTGATTGTGTGGACTTCCGGTGATGGAAAAGAGTCCACATGGGAAATTCGTAAAGATATCCCTGCCTCCGAGGCTGGTCCTTTACATCTTTCAAGGAGGCCTTTCGGGTGACTCCAGCCATGGAAAAGGACAAACTGGTCCTCGTAAAAAAGGACTCTCCCAATTGGTATGAGGTAGAGTTTCTATCTCCTGAGCTTTGGGGCCAAATGTTAATTGGAGGAGACGCATCCTTCTCCGTCCATTACAAACAAGGGTTCCAAAAGGTAATCATGCTGCTGTTTGGAGAGGGGAGAAAAAAACTAAACAGCAGGTTTCTATCTATCTATCTATCTATCTATCTATCTATCTATCTATATATCTATCTATCTGTCTATCTGTCTATCTCTCTCTCTCTCTCTCTACATACATACATACATACATGCATACATACATACATACGTTGTTGTTGTTGTTGTTGTTGTTGTCGTCGTCGTCGTTGTTGTTGTTGTCGTTGCTGCTGCTGCTGCTGCTGTTGTTGTTGTTGTTGTTGTTGTTGTTGTTGTTGTTGTTGTTTGTTGTTGTTGTTGTTGTTGTTGTTGTTGTCGTTGTCGTTGTTGTTGTTGTTGTTGTTGTTGTTGTTGTCGTTGTTGTTGTCGTTGTTGTTGTCGTTGTTGTTGTCGTTGTTGTCGTTGTTGTTGTCCCGTCCACCGCGGGGCGCTGCCGCACCCTCTTCAGCGAATGGGCCGCCCGCGCGGCGGCGGCCGGCCACCCCCGTGCCCAGTCGTGCCTAAACACGCGCGGCCAGGCCATCGTGGTGGATCAGCAACTCAACTCCCTCGTGCGCATAGCGACGGGCGCGCGCGAGCCAGCCCTGGCGGGCGCGCTCTGGTCCCGGGACTACCACCTGTGGGACGGCGCGCCGCCGGCCGAGCGGGCCCGGTTCGCGCGGCAGCTGCGGGCCAGAACGGGCCTGCCCCTCCTGGCCGGGCGCGAGCTGCGGCGCGTGCACCCGCTGACTGCCACGGCCATCTCCTTCCTGTTTGCTCGCTTCGGCCTGCCCGTGGCCGCGCAGGTCGTGGTGCACAGCCCTTCGCTGGCGGTGGCCAGCAGCATAGACCAGGTCTGGCGCTGTTCGGCGGGCCGCCTGTGGCTGCTGGAGCACAAGAAGGCCCAGTCCGCCGGGCGGGCGCACGGGAAGCAAGCGCGGGCGCCGCCCCTGGCGCACGTGCTCTGGCGCACGTGGGCGGACACGGAGGAGAACCGCATCCTCGTGCAGGCCGCGCTGGGCCACGTCCTCGGGGCTTTTCATAACGATCGCCACCAAATTCCAGGATTGCGACATAGGTTGCGCCGGCAACCGCCACGACGAGTATGCTTTGGTACAAGGTTCAGTCCTGCTGCTGAGCCGCCACGGGCTGGTCCTCAAACGCATCGGCGAGTCGCAGAAATTGCCTACGGAACCGGACGAGCTTCCGCTCGCCCAAACAGAGTACCTGCAGCTGCAACATTCGCTGGCACAACAGGGGCTAGCGCCCGCCGTGTACGGCTACCTTCAGGTGGATGACGCTCCGTCACACCCGCGGAAGGTTGGCCGGGGTACGTTCTGGCTCATTATGGACCTCGTGCGGGTGGGAGCCGCCCTTACCCTAGACCTGGAACAGGCACAAGCATTCACGCTCGGGGCCGCCCAAGGGGCATTCAAGAGCTTCTTGCAGCGTACGCTGCACTTCTCGACGGACGTTTCCCCCCTGCTGCTGGCGGATCTGAAGCCTGCCAACATCATGCTCACGGCCGCGGAACCGGGTTTTTTCTTGCTGGACCCGGAGCCCAGGTTCTGCCTGCGGCTCCACGTAGTGCCCGGCGTTGCGGCTCGGTACAGAGACGCCATCCAGCTGTCCAACCTGCTGAGCTTCGTGGCCAACAGCTACGGCCTCCTGAACCAAGGACTACAGGCTACCGTCTGGCAGTGTCTAGAGCCCCTGCTGCGAGCTCCAGCGGCCTTTACGCTGTGTGTGGGTGGTGGCGCCAGAGCCTAGATTTTAAGCAACAGGATCCGTACCCCCAGTTTCGCCACGCCAGGCACTACTTGAAGGGCGTGCAAGTGGACGTTCGAGCTTTGCAAAGAATGCCTGACCAGTATCGAAGTTCGCCCTTAGCTTGGCTGAACCAGGATCAGAGTTACCAGCATTGGTGGGATGCATAGGGAAAACCAGTTCAATGGCTACAGGCAAAGAGGCGGTCGGTGTCGTGGGACGACGTGCTGATCCCGCCTGCCACGACGGAAGTCGGGGTAAGACAATTTCTGTTGGTGCTGGTCCGGCTAGCTGCGTGGGGGGCCATGGCAGCCGCTTAGTCAGGCCCCGTCACGCTCTTAGCCCCATAGCAGCCGGTTGTTGCCCCAGGGCAGACACCCGCCACACGACCCCCTCCCCTGTCCCCGCGTGCAGCTACGGCGCGGGCGGGGGGGGGGGGGGGGGGGGTAGCCCCCCCTCACTCCCCCTTCTTCAACTGTCTGGCTTTCCCTCTCCGTCCTGGGCGGAGCGCCGAGCCCCCCCCCCCCCCCCTTCCCCCCCCCCCCTTCCCCCCCCCCCCCCCCTCCCAGGCCTCGGGCGTGCGTCTCGCGGCCCTCACCGGGCCGCGAGTGGGTGGGAGGGGGGCTCGCCGCTGCTGTGCGGGCCGCCCCCCCACCTGAGCTCCAGCTCGGCCGGGTTGGGCACACGCCAGGCGGGGCACGATTGTGTTGACGCGCCTGCGGCCGCCCGAGCGCAACCCCGTGGCACACCTACCGGACCGAGACCCCGCGGCACAGCCAGGAGCCCGGCCACCGCTCGCGGCGCCACGTTACCCCAGTATCACACTAAGTCTGTTGATTGGCCCTACCGGACTACTGCTAGCCAAAGATAGGCCTACCGCACCGGCTCGAAGCCCCGCCCGCGGAGCACAGGACGCGGCCGCCCGGACCAGCGGCGGGGGGGGGGGGGGGGGGGGGCGCCGGCTGTCACCGGGGCTGGGGGCGGAAGCTGCCTCCTCCCCGGCCGGGCCCGGCTACCGTCTGCCGCACCAGGTTAGTACCTGCAGAGGCCTTCTTTACTCGCCCCGTACTGGTTTGCACGCAGCTGCTACCACCCAACAAGAAAAGGCCAGGCCCAATTGGCCCGGCAGCGGCATTCAGGCGACCTTGGTGAACCAGAACCTTGCTACCCGAACCAGTGCACCTACGAGCTCCCCGACTTGCCATTGCTGGATTTTGCTTGGTGCCTTGAGCATGGCCGCGAAGTTGCCAGTCGGGGATCCGGTAGCGTCCCACCAAAATTCGCTCACTGAGCTTCGCAGCACAGAGTTGTGTCCTGTCTTAAGCTCCTGATACAAAACGAGCCGATCCAGCCGAGAAAGCCGCATGTTCTTCAAGGCCTGGCACAGCTGGCTTGCTTCGTCTAGCCCCCCCTGGTACCACCAAAAAGTACATTGGTCCAGGGGGTCATGGTTCTCTCCGGTTGCTGCTCCGAGCAGGGGTCTTATAAATTGCCATAAACAAGCCTTCAGTTCGTCGTGCAGGCTGTAACCCGAGGCTCTGCTATGGATGTTAGCCACGAAGCTCAGGTTGGACAACTTGATGGCAGGTTCATATTTCCTCTCCGTGCCGGCCGGCAGCAGGAGCCAGCGGCAGTGCTTAGGGTCCGGATGTAGGTCTTGGAAGCCTGGCTTGGCGACAGTCAGCGCGAGGTGAAGGGGGCTCAAATCCGCCATCAGCAACGGGACGATACGGGCCGTGTAGTCCAGCAGCCTGGTCAGAAAAGCCTCAAATCCTGCTCCCTCAACTCGAAGCTCCTGGACCTCTTTGGCTTGCGCCGAGTCGAGGCTGGCTTTGGCTTGCGCCAGGTTGAGGCTCAGGGATGGGCCCACCCAGGCGAGATTCATAACGAGCCAGAAAGTAGCGTTGATCTCGTCCTGCGAGCCCCCGACGCCGTCTCCATCATCGCTCTCTGCCATCCGCCCGCGCGAGCCGCCACCCTTCTCGACCTTGGCGTCTACCCGCAGGTAGCCATGTACCGCAGGAGCAAGCTTTGGCGTGGCCAGCAGGTGTTGCAGATACAGGTACTCCGCTTGGTCTCTCGGAAGGTCCCGAGAGGAACTCTGCATAATGCAGGGCCCTCCGCCGATCTTTCTGAGGACTAACCTCGGGTCGTGCAGCAGCAGGACAGAACCCTGCGCCAGCTTTTGTTCGCGCTCATGGCCGGCCCCGCCGATTCGGCACGTCTGGAACTCATTCTCTGTCGTTATGAACAGGGAGAAAGATCGGAGCCAGGGGGGTACCTCGCCCCGGAAGAGCCGCGCTTGGGTCTCGCTCAGCCCGCCCAACCAACGGTAGGTGGTGGGGTTTGTCAGCACATACTTGTCTGCTACACTATATCCCGTAACACGCACCTTAGTGGAAGCCGACCAGGGGCTTCTTGTCTGGAATAAGCTAAATAGGTCGCACGACCGGCAGGCCTTACATGGCACTTGCCGTTGGCACTCCCTGCAGATCTTGTGGCAGGCGAACCTGGACCTCAGGGGATGTAGCGGGTCTTCGGCAGGGGCCTGCACGGGGCGCGCTGCAGCCGGACCTCCGGCCGGGGCCGCCCCGAATTCGTCTTCCTCGCCAGACGACGCGTGCAGGCCGACGACCGGGACCTCCGGTTCTTGTGCCTGGGGGCTCGCTGGACCCCTTGGCTTGTGTCTCTTGCGGGCTGGCCCTGACATGCTCGCCTCGCTGGGGCAAGAGGCCGCGGCCACTGGTGGAGGGTTTCTTCGACATGCCTACTTTACTCCAGTAGGCAGCCCCACCGCCGCGGGCCCCACACTCTCTCGGCTCCCTGGCCTTCCCGCCCCTTCCCTTCCCGGCCGCAGTGGCACGGGAGCAGCACGCCGGAAGCCCCCGTGGAGAGATAGGGGGAGAGGGAGGAGGACCGCCTGGCTGCCAAGTGTTGGGGGGGTTGGCGAGGGCGCGCCCTGGACGGGGGGGGGGGGGGGGGGCGTGCCACCAGAGACCCAGCCCCACCCCCCCCCCCCCCGCGCACCGGCCGCAGCTCCCCCCTCCGCCCCCCGCGGGCTCATCCTGCCCCCGGGCCCCGCCGGCAGTTGGACAGAGGTAGAGGAGGTTTGTAATAAGAAAAGCACTCTGGCTGGTCACCGCGCTACCGCGATTGCCACCGGCTGCTACGGGCCCTGAGGACGGTGAGGAGGCCTAGGCCGTGGCCCACCACGCGGCTATCCGGACCAGCACCAACAGAAACTGTCTGACCTCTACCTCCGTCGTCCCATCCGGGATCCATTGGCCGTCCCAGTGCTGCATCTGCGTCACCCGCGTCACTCGCGCCGTCTGCCCAATCTGCGTCGTCCGCTCCTTGGTACATATCCGTTGCACTGGCATCCCTGTGCATCCCACCAGTACGTGTAGTCTTTATCCACATCCACCCAAGCAAGGGGATACAGGCTAGGCATTCCTTGCCAGCAACGGGGATGCCCTGCAAGTAGTGCCTGGCGTGGTGAAACTGGCTGTACAGTCCCCGTTGCTCCGGGGTTGTTATGCTCTGGTGCCACCACGCCACGCAGCACTCAAAGGCTGTTGGTGCCTGCAGCAGGGGCTGCACAAACTCCCACACGGTAGCCCGCAGGTCCTTGTTCAGACAGTCATAGCAGTTGGCCACAAAGCTCAACAGGTTGGACAGCCAGATGGCCTCTCTGATGGCATCTCTGTACGGAGCCGGGGCACCTGGCACTACCTGGAGCCACTGGCAGTACTTGGGGTCGGTGTCCAGCAGGAGGAAGCCTGGCCCCGCGGCCGTCGGCGCGATGTTGCCAGGCTTCACATCCGCCATCAGCAGCGGGACCACATCGGTAGAGAAGTCAGCGTACTTTGCAGGAAGTTCTTGAACGCCCCGGTGGCAGCCTTGAGCATCAGTCCTTTCGCTTGCTCCAGGTCTAGGCTCAGGGCGTCCCCCAGCTGGACCAAGTCCATCACGAGCCAGAACGCACACTCGTCGGCCGGTGGCGTCGCGTCGACCCGGAGGTAGCCGTACACTGCGGGCGCTAGTTGTTGTTTGTTGTTGTTGTTGTTGTCGTTGTCGTCGTTGTCGTTGTCGTTGTTGTTGTTGTCGTTGTTGTTGTCGTTGTCGTTGTTGTTGTTGTTGTTGTTGTTGTTGTTGTTGTTATTGTTATTGTTGTTGTTGTTTGTCGTTGTTGTTGTTGTGTACAGAGAAAAAAGCTTGGGTAACCGAGCTGAAGCCCCTGAATCCATTCCTTTTCTTTTTGGCCCTCGTGTGTCATACACACGCCATGAAAAGGTCCTTTTAAACCGGCCCTTGGAGGAGCCCGCGCGGATCAAAAAAGCAACACGACAAAGGGGCAATCTTTACATTGTCAGCGTGGATGAGGACGACGGTGCTGGATGGAGAGCGGCAGAAAAGTGGAGGGCAGTACGGGGCAGAAACAGTGAGCGATACGTAAAAATTCATTGGTATGGCCACGCGTCCAAAAAATCTCAGCAAATGGATTGCATTTTCCAACCTGCCCGACTGAGGTTGTGGGATCTTCCAGGGGGGAGGTCAGGCTGGAAGTGGCGGCATGCCCCCCTGGAAGATTGGGAGAAAGAAAAGAAAGTGCTGGAGGAGGAGGCGATCACAATTGCCAAATCCAGAATTCATTTCACGTTTGCCGAGTTCGAACGTTTTGGGCCGGGGCAGACACTCAACAAACTTCCTATGAATGTGCAGGAGTTCATTGCTGCGTACGTCTCAGCGAAGTTTTTCAACCTCACTCACGTCACAGGCACTTTGTCTATCCGTGGCCATAAGCAATGGTACCAAGGGGAGGAGTTCCAGGATGGTGTTGTGGAGCAAGATGGCACCGATTCCGACTCATCGGAGGACGAGGTGTTCGTGCCAAGCAGCTCCTCGCGTCGTCATGATCGCTTACTGGACAGGCCTGTTGCAAGTCCCAGCGGTTCGGTATAAAGTGTTGGTGTTGTGCGTCGTGGTTCAGTAGCAACTGCTGCATCACAGCCTACCTTGTTTGACGACACGCCACTGGACATTGCTCGTCGAGGCAGCGTTTCTCCAGCATCAACTCGACTTTCCATTTCCCCGCCTGTCACTCCTCAGGCGGAAGAGTCCGATTAATAACAGCCCGGATTCACTATTTTGTAAACCGGATTTCGTAATTTTTTCATGTAGACACAAACATAATTCTTGAAAAAAACCTTGTGAAACGATAGGTTTCTTTGCCAGATATGTAACATAAATACGTGATGGATGATTAGTGTGGGTAGATACATATTTTTCTGTTAGTGTTAACATAACTTCCGTCCCAGTTATCTGGAGGATTCGGAGGTTCACGTTCTGTTGCTTCTTTTGGCTAGTTTGGTTTTATCAAAATCTTGCTTACATATCTAGACACTGGCAAAATGTTTATTGTAGCATCCATGAATCCAGCAACTAGGTCGTGTTTGCGCTGCCCATTTCAGAACTGTCGGCAGCTCAAACAGACTGCGCAGCAACAGTAATCTACGCCCAAAGTAGACACGAGCAACAAAGTGTAGTCTTCTTCGGACTTGGCTATCTACTTAGACAGCCTAGTCCGGAGAGGACAAGCAATCAGCAACTTCCCACGAAGCTGAACAGTAGCATTTCCAGGAAGCTGCACAGTTGCGCGTAGTCATCAACGTTCCGGAGCCTCATCAGCGCTGAGCGAATTTTCTGACAAGCAAAATCAAGCTAGTCAATGAAACCATCCAGCTAGTAACGTTGGCTAGAAGCGCAAGGGATACAATGATTTCACCTGGTTCCATCACGAGGGGGCCCAGATGATATCGTTGTAGCAAGAAACAGTTCATCCGCAGCGGCTTCTTGTAGCATTTCATTCTGTCCATATATACTAGGTTGAAATACTTAAAGCAAAAAGAATTGAACTTGTGGGTGCCCCAATGGAGACAAAAAATTTTTAAAAAAATTCTGCAGGAAACAATATTATTCAATAGCCGCATACTAGGTCACAAAGCAAGTGTGCTCTACAATTCGTCTCACCCGTGAGGGGAGTACGAAGATTTGACGATAAGCTCTAATGACACCCCCGCAAGGGCAGTTCCAACACTTCCAGACGGGCCGGTATGTTCAATGAAAATACTGGTCCAGAAATAGACCGGTATGTTCAATGAAAATACTGGTGGCACCGACGGGAATCGAACTGGCGACAGGGCCCAGATGGTAGAACTTGACCTGGGCTATCACGGTGACCATAATAATAATAATAATAATAATAATAATAATAATAATAATAATAATAATAATAATAATAATAATAATAATAATAATAATAATAATAGACTTATCAGTCAATTGGCCATTGATCCTGTCGGACATGTGCCTCCATTGGTAGCACGGGACCGTTCGGTGACGCGGCTCCGCTCCAAAGACTCGACTGGCAGTGCAATGTGCAAATGAGCGTGCTGTGCATGTGCAAGTGGGTGCAAGGAGTGAGAGGAGTTATCTGCCGAGAAGAAGTCCGCGACGCTGCGCTGACCTCCACCTACAACAGATCTAGCCAGACATTCTACCTGACTAGGCCTTCCCCTCCTTCTACCCACCTCCTGAACGACCGTGAGGTCGATCACCTCCTCCTCCTCCTCCGCCCCCTCTGCCTCCCTGGTCTGCGCCTCCAACTCCTCCCACTCCTTCCAGATGGTGGCAACAAACCTTCCTAAATCCTCCTCCACCTCTTCTGGGACAGGGATAAACAAAACGCCGAGCATCGCCGCCATCTTTTCATACTCCCCGTTCAGCCATTCCTCTTTGAAGAGCCTCATCTCCTCCTCTGCCTCCCGCAGTTCCCTGTGATAAAGCCCTCCTCGATTCAGCATGAGAGGCTGCCGGGCTTGCGCCTCATCGATAAACTTAAACAGTGCCTCACGAGAGCTCGCAAACGTTGGGCAATGCAGCAGGAAGTGACGTAACGACTCGTTAACCTCAGTGCCACACAAGGCGAAACAGCTTGAGCAGTCCGGCGAGCATGAGCCAAATTTGGATCGGTAGAGGCGAAGGCGATTGTTGCAGCTCAACAATCGCCTTCTGATAAGGTTGTGACTTCCCCCCTCCAGCGCCCGCCAACGTGGGAAAGCAGAGCGGGAAGACATCTGGCTAAGCAGCACCCTAAGCCCATCAGAGGGCTTAGCCTGCCGCTCCCAGCCAGCTACTTCCTGCCGGACAGACCATTGCTTTACCACCTCGTTCCAGTTCGCCAGAGCGGCCCGCCAGTCCTTATCATCTACCGTGCCATCTTCGTTCACGACCCGCTTGAGCGCATCCAAGCCCTCCCGCAGCCTGTGATCTGCTAAGATCAAATTTTCCGTATCTTCCTTCCATTTGCACCGACCCGTGTTGTAAAGCCTGCGTGTTAGCGCTATGTTGCCCAGTAACTCGATGCGCCCTAGGAACCGAAGCCGGGCCGCCTTGGCAAGGATGCTAAAACTCGGCGTGCGACCTAAACCCCTGGTGATGCAGCCGCTTGTGCGCGTACCAACACCCAAGATGACCCGCAGGGGCGCTACCAACGCGCCCTCCAGCTTACTCAGCTTGTTGGCGCCCGGCAGATCCCAAAAAGCCGATGCGTAAAGCAACTTTGCGCCAACCATTTGCTGCCAATTCATCAGCCGAAGACGCGCTGGAACTTCATGGGCAATCCAGAGGGGGTAGCAGGCAGCCGTTCCCGCTACAGTGATTTCCGCCGCCCGCTTCGCTTGCGGTTTATCGGAGAGGGTGTCCGTGAGCAGAACTTCCAGGTATTTGTAGTGGTCGGTGACGTTGAGAACCTTGCCCCGGAACCTCACGCATGGGGGCGACTTTTTTGACTTGGCGTGCCCGTATATCGGCATGACTTCCGTCTTGCCCGGTTTCAGGTTGATTTCAAGCCGATAGTCCTCCACGAATGTCGCCACGACATTTACAATCTGTTGAAGCTCCGTGACACTATGCGCAATTACCGCAACGTCGTCGGCGTAAAGCAGGGTCCGTATGTCTTCGATGCGGTTGAGGTCCTCGATCTCCAACTCTTTCGCGATTCGGACCGTTAGCTCATCCATGAAGACGTTGAACAGCGACGGTGACAACGGCGACCCTTGCTGAACTCCCATCTCTTCCAGCACTTCACCAGTGAGTTCGCCATCGACTAGCACTCGCGATGACGTTCTTCGGTAAAAACGCCGCAGAATGCGATAGAACTTGCCCTGTACCCCCATCTGGGTTAGCCTCTGAAACAACCCGGCCCGCCAAACCGTAGGGAATGCCTTTCTCAGATCCACGAACAAAACGAAAGAACGGAGGCCAGCTTGTTGTCTAAGGCGCAGACGCTCCTTAAGGACAAAAATCTGGTCCCCCGTACTACGTTTTGGCCGGAACCCACCCTGCTCTGGGCGAAGCCTGCCCGGCTGATCGATGAAAGCCGTAAGCCTCGCCGCCATAAGGGACAGATACATCTTACCCAGACAGCTCAGAATCGCGATGTCTCTCCAATTTTCCGGATCGGTTGGGTCGCCTCCTTTTGGGATGTTGACGATAATCGCTTTGCCCCAGTCGCTGGGGGTGTATTCGCACGATTTCAACCAGTTGAAGAAGCTCACCAGAAAGCTCACAATCCGCGTGCCTCCGTACTTGAGCATCTCGTTCTTGATCTTATCCGGTGAGCACGCTTTGTGATTCTGGAGATATTCCTGGCAGAGCTCCACTTCCTTCTCGGTGTAATCATAGTCCAGCGGGCCCGTCTCAGTCCGGATCTCCTCGGCTTGCGCCATGGCCTCGAATTGGTCGCGCAGGTTGTCGTTATACTGGAAGGTTTCGCGGGCCTTCCGCTCGGGCTCAATCCGCGCTGCTTCCTCATCAGAACCGACTTCCTCTACACATGCATCCTCCAAAAACTGGTTTTCTTTGGGGACCACCATACGTCGGCGGTATTCTTCCCATTCTTGTAGTTTTTCCCGGAGTGTGCATGCCAGAGTGCCATCGGGCTTCCGAACAGGAGCAGAAGCGTTCGACCGCCGAAAGCTTCCAGTACGTGGCCATGGTAGCGCTCCTGAAGTTGGCAGCGGTGTCATTCTGGACCCGCTTCCACGCTTGCTCCTTCCTCTCCTTGCATAACCTTCTGACCGCCTTCCTCGCTTCTTTATATCTTTGCCAGGCCTCTCGGTTGGCCTCATTCCTTCGCCAGAGGCCGTATGCCTCTCTCCGTCGCGCAATCGCTTCCCTAAGACTCTCATCAAACCATGCATTAGTAAACCCTGGCCTAATCACCCGAACTCCCAAGACCTTCACGGCTGCGCCCGTGAAAGCTCGGACCACTAAGCTAGCGACCCTATCTACCTCCTGCTGAAGCTCATCCGGGTCCTCCACTGCTGATAGATCTGGGAGGCCATCTGGCAACAGCCCCGATATACCAGCTGCAAAGGTCTCGTCGTACTTCAACCTAAGCTTAGACAGCTCACTCTCCTTACCCTCAACTACCCTGCCTATCAAGCGCTCTGCCTTGAATGCTTTGTACCTCTTTACCTGCTTTTTGGGGGTGGCTCCCCCAGACCAGTTCCGCCCACACAGCTTTGTGGTCGGTATCAAGGTCTACCTCGTCGACGCCGAAGCTTGCCTCCTCCGCCAGCTCGGAAGAGACGCAGATGTAATCCAGTAGATGCCTTCGTCCACCTACATTTTCCTGCCTAGACCACCAATATTTGTCCCCCCGTGGTTGCGAAAACCCACTGAGATTGCGCAACCCCGTGGCAACAAGCATCGCAGCCAGAAACTCACCATTCTCACTCCTAACCCCTCTACCCCTCCCATCTATCTCGCCAAAGAGGCCCACCACTCCCTCCTCCCGCGCTATTCTGGCGGGCCCCAGCTTAGCATTAGCATCACCAACCGTAACCACATGACCTTTGGTGGCGAAGTAGGAGACGGCCGCCTGCCACGCCTCATAGGCTGCAATAGATTCCTCTCGTTGATTTTCTTGGGGAAGTAGCCGTTGCCGACGAACACATCCGACGCCGTCGCGCTCCCAGACGACAGCCTCACCCACAATTGCTGTGGGTGTGGAACAGGCGCCTGTACAATGGTAGCGCACGGTGCCAGATAGTTGGCCACCAACGTCAAGACTCCCCCAAGAGACGCGAGCCCGCACCAGTTGCAGCCGCTTTACCGAGGACTGCGAAGCCGTCGACTTGGAGCTTCTCCACCTTCTGCGACGATAGGTTGTGCTCCTGGACTCCGACGATCACCCAGCCTCGCTCCTTGTAGTGCTCCGGCCATTCCCCAAAGCCTGGGCTATCCGCACCCACTTTGCCTTGCCAATTATGTGAGGCCACCCTCAGTGGGAAGCCTTTCACAAATTGGGAAGAACGAAGCTGATGCCGATGCCTGCGCTTCGGTTGAGCCCGCCTGGAGCCCTCCGCCACCCTCCACGGCCCATCCTGCACCCTCCGCCCCAGCTCCTCCAGCTCCCGCATCCCGCCCCACTCCGCCAAGGGAGATTCACCGCTTGAGGCTTCGCCCTGGGGCTCGTCGACTTCCACGTCGAGCACCCAGTAGCCAAACCCCTGCTTGCGAAGCTCCCTCTGCATCTCTACATACTGGGCACCCCCCCGTGCAGCCCGCTGCTTCTCTCTTTCCCGGAAAGTCCTACCCGTCGCAACGTGAACCTTTCCCGTGAAGAACTTACGCTCCCGCAGCAGCCGCACCATCTTCTCCGCCTCCTCACAAGACGCACATTTAATCCGCAAATGTCGCCCACTACCTCTGCCCGCGAATTCCACCTCGACTTCCCCGAGACCGAGAATTCGGAGCTCTCGCGCCATGACCACTGTCTGAGAGACATGCGATAGCCCCCATACTATGCAACATCTCTTATCCAGCTCATTTCGTACCTTCCTCCGCCACCTCCTCGGTGGCGGTACCGCTTGCCACACGCCGTGACCAGACCTTTCCGGACGTGACTTCTCTTCCGAGGTTGGGGAGGGTGATCGAGATGCAGCAGGATTGCTGGCTCTACGTGATTCAGGTTGCCCGTCAGGTACGCGAGCACTCGACCACCCCACCCCGGCCGAGTAGCCATCACCACCCGCAGGCGCACTCCCACGGGGAACGTCTAAACCTGAAGGATTACCGCCTTGACCCATAGGGCCAGCACTAGCGGCCGCGCTCTTCGCATAAGAACCTGACATAAGTGGTATGGGACCCCGGTGCCGCATTGATCGAGTTGTAAACTCGATAAATGAGGACCCAGGTGGGGTTATTTAAAGCTCAACCCTTAAAAAGCATACGTGTACGTATGTATAGGAATACACACAAACACTCACCTGCATCCGTAACCAGGCACGAGGCAGGACCCGCTGTGCATCATCGAGGTAGGTGTCGTGGCAAACCACCCTGCGTCCGATAAACGCTGCAAGTGAGTCATCTACCGAGAGCACAGAGTGACAGGCCCGTGCACGTGTACCCACCACCCCATAACCCTCCGCCAGAGCAACCCCATGGCATCCGCAGGATGAGCACGACGAGTGCTGAGAGAGAGGGATGAGCCAGGAGCCCCGCTCCGGTCCGTCGTTACTTTGGTCATTTAGTCGTTGCAAGGCTTGTGGTAAGGTGTAGGGCCTCTCGCCTTCGTACAAACTCCGACCGACAGTAGTTTGGTTGACCATCCTTCGCGGTGACCCTCTGAACACAACCCCCTCCCCCAGTGCCCACCCCTTGTGATTCCAGAGGCCACCCCGAGCCAAGAGCCATGAGTATGATGAGCAACTCACATGAGTTACTCTCAGTAATTGGGACCCGTCTCATAAATCAATGGAACGCTTATCGTGCGCCCCTCATAGGCTCAGCCCGCCCATGTGAAAGCTAGGCCTCGCCCAAAGCAAAGCAAAGCAAAGCAACAACAACAAAAAAAAAAAAAAAAAAAAAAAAAGAAAAAAAAAAAAAAAAAAGAGAGAGAGAGAGAGAGAGAGAGAGAGAGAGAGAGAGAGAGAGAGAGCGAGCGAGAGCGAGGCCGCCGTGGCTCGCCCGCAATCCAGCTGGGTGCACCTCGTCACAACCACTCATCGGCGTGAGCTCATAGCTGTGTGCGACATAGGTACAAGAGCAAGAGGAGAAACAGTGTGCCAGCGTGGATGTGTGGGTGAGGCAGTGCGGTGAGGCAAAGCAGCGATGCCAGTCGAGTCCCTGGAGACGGAACCTAGCATCAAAAACATCGTATAAGTCTACCCCAGGCCTCCATCCACCGAGTGGTGAGCTCGATAAAAGAAGACCCGAGTGGGGTTATTTAAAGCTCAACCCTTAAAAAGCATAAACATGTACGCCGCCAGGAACCCAACAACAATAACATAGCAGCCAGGAACCCAACAACAATAACATAGCAGCCAGGAACCCAACAACAATAACATAGCAGCCAGGAACCCAACAACAATAACATAGCAGCCAGGAACCCAACAACAATAACATAGCAGCCAGGAACCCAACAACAATAACATAGCAGCCAGGAACCCAACAACAATAACATAGCTTCCGTAACCAGCCTTCAGGAACCCGCCTCAGTTACCCGCCCCCGTAACCAGGCCAGAGACGTGACGTACTATGCATCATTGAGGTGTCGTGGCAAGCCACCCTGCGTCCGATAGAAGCTACAAAAGAGTCATCTACCGAGAACACTAAGTGACAGGCCCGGTCACATGCACCCAACACGTCCCGACCCTCCGCCAGAGCATCCCCATGGCATCCGCAAAGTGAGCACGAGGGGTTCTGGGAGAGAGGGTGAGTCAGGAGCCCCGCGTCCAGGCAGTCGCTACTGTGGCAGTTGAGTGATTTCAAGGCTTGTGGAAATGTGTGGAGCCTGTCGCCTTCATTCCCACTCATACCGACAGTAGTTTAGTTAACCAACCTGTCCAGTGACCCACTGAGCCCAACCCCCTCCCTCAGATAACCCCCACCCCCCGCACCCCGAGTGATACCAGAGGCCACCCCGAGCCAAGAGCCGTGAGCGTGGTGAGAGAGCTTCTCTCAGTAAAGTTTCCGTCTCATGAATCAGTGGAGCACTGATTATGTACCCCTCATAACAAGCTGCCAACGGCCCCAACCCCGCCGTGTGGCGGTGACACCCAACCATGTATTGGTGCCCCCCAAAATAATAATAATAATAATAATAATAATAATAATAATAATAATAATAATAATAATAATAATAATAATAATAAGTATCGTCTGCCAATTGCTGAGCCAAAAGGCCATGTGCATCCAGTCCTCCATTCCATAAGGAAAGTCTCCACACCAATCGGTGGAATAAAGGAAGTGACGGCATAGAACATTACTCTAGGAGCTTTATACCAATCAGCCCATGGAAAGGGACCGATGGCCTATGTACTCCCTAAATAATAATAATAATAATAATAACAACAATAATTATGATGATGATGATGATGATAATAATAATAATAATAATAATAATAATAATAATAATAATAATAATAATAATAATAATAATAATAATAATAATAATAATAATAATAATAATAATAATAATAATAATACTAACAACAATAACAACAATAATTATGATGATGATGATGATAATGATAATAATAATAATAATAATAATAATAATAATAATAATAATAATAATAATAATAATACTATATCTGAGGCGTACTGATGCAGCTAATGGCATATCCTCAACGGACATAAGCCTCCAATACCCTTGTTCGAGGTCCTCCACCCCCCCGTGTCAGTCTCTCGCCTGATGATCGGGGCCACCGATGGAGCTCCTGAGGGCAAGACTGCACTAAGCCGAGGTTATTCCGCAGTCCCAGCAACCTCTTGCAAGACGTCACCGAATGTGCAAGTGCATACACCAAGCGCGGTTGCTAGAGCTGCCTCGAAACCCCACCCATAACAATCTGGTGTCTGCTGGGTCCTGGGCTATCAACCAGCATATGCGGAGTTTAAGATCTTTTACGCGCGCAACAACCCTCCTCCCCAGCATCTACCACCAAAGGGTTATGAGTTGGCGTCACAGTTTAACGCCTTGAGGCCATTGGGCTGAATAATAATAATAATAATAATAATATAATAATAATAATAATAATAATAATAATAATAATAATAATAATAATAATAATAAAAGAGGAACAGAAGAAAAAGCTAATAATAATAATAATAATAATAATAATAATAATAATAATAATAATAATAATAATAATAATAATAATAATAATAATAATAGTGCTTCTCTGTCAATGGCTGATGCATTTCTGCACATGCGCCTCCATCGTCTCACCCGTGAGGGGAGTACGAAGAATTGACGATAAGCTTTAATGACACCCCCGCAAGGGCAGTTCCAACACTTCCAGACGGACCGGTATGTTCAATGAAAATACTGGTCCAGACGGAGCGGTATGTTCAATGAAAATACTGGTGGCACCGACGGGAATCGAACTGGCGACAGGCCCAGATGGTAGAACTTGACCACTGGGCTATCACGGTGTCCATAATAATAATAATAATAATAATAATAATAATAATAATAATAATAATAATAATAATAATAATAATAATAATAATAATAATAATAATAATAATAATAATAATAATAATAGTGCTTCTCAGTCAATGGCGAATGCATTTCTGCACATGTGCCTCCATCGTCTCACCCGCGAGGGGAGTACGAAGATTTGACGATAGGCTCTACTGACATCCCCGCAAGGCAGCTCCAAGCCTTCCAGACAGACCAATACTTTCAAAGAAAATATCCTTTGAAAATCCTGGCACCGACGGGAATCGAACTGGCGACAGGTCCCAGATGGTAGACCTTAACCACTGGGCTATCGCGGTGCCACATAATATAATAATAATAATAATAATAATAATAATAATAATAATAATAATAATAATAATTAATAATAATAATAATAATAATAATAATAATAATAATAATAATAATAATAATAAAATAATAATAATAATAATAATAATAATAATAATAATAATAATAATAATAATAATAATAATAATAATAATAATAATAATAATAATAATAATAATAATAATAATAATAATAATAATAATAATAATAATAATAATAATAATAATAATAATAATAATAATAATAATAATAATAATAATAATAATAATAATAATAATAATAATAATAATAATAATAATAATAATAATAATAATAAATAATAATAATAATAATAATAATAATAATAATAATAAATAATAATAATAATAATAATAATAATAATAATAATAATAATAATAATAATAATAATAATAATAAATAATAATAATAATAATAATAATAATAATAATAATAATAATAATAATAATAATAATAATAATAATAATAATAATAATAATAATAATAATAATAATAATAATAATAATAATAATAATAATAATAATAATAATAATAATAATAATAATAATAGTGCTTCTCTGTCAATGGCTGATGCATTTCTGCACATGCGCCTCCATCGTCTCACCCGTGAGGGGAGTACGAAGAATTGACGATAGGCTCTAATGACACCCCCGCAAGGGCAGTTCCAACACTTC
>WBZZ01004232.1:370000-387500 GCA_019918135.1 Paulinella micropora | reverse complement strand
CGCCTTCAACCTTAAAATTTTTCTCGGGCCGGTCTGAAATTTGAACGTGTGGAAAAAGGGTCGTGTTATTATCAAACTTTTGTGCAGAGATTTTATTAAGAGCATGACATTTCGAGAAGATGTAACAGCATTCCCGCTCTTTCCCCAGCTCAGAATGAGCGGGAATGCTATTCTTTTTTTCTGTACACAACAATCTGTGGAAAAAACTCTGCACAAAAGTTTGTGAAAAGCGACCGGCATGATTTTGCATTTCCTTCCTACGTACTCTCAACTCATGTCATCCCTTGCATGTTTCTGCTGTAACGTGTTTGTTGAAGCTATAAATATCATTTCCTAACATTGCACGACCCAGCTTAATCTATTTTTCATAAACCAGCAATTCGATGAAACTCGTTTTTGGATTGCTATTTTGCAAACTTTTGTGCAGAGATTTTATTGAGAGCATGACATTTCGAGAAGATGTAACAGCATTCCCGCTCTTTTCCCAGCTCAGAATGAGCGGGAATGCTATTCTTTTCTTCTGTACACAACAATCTGTGGAAAAAACTCTGCACAAAAGTTTGTGAAACTGACCGGTATGATTTTGCATTTCCTCTTCAATATATTATTATTATTATTATTATTATTATTATTATTATTATTATTATTATTATTATTATTATTATTATTATTATTATTATTATTATTATTATTATTATTATTATTATTATTATTATTATTATTATTATTGTCTGGAAGTGTTGGAACTGCCCTTGCGGGGGTGTCATTAGAGCTTATCGTCAATTCTTCGTACTCCCCTCACGGGTGAGACGATGGAGGCGCATGTGCAGAAATGCATCAGCCATTGACAGAGAAGCACTATTATTATTATTATTATTATTATTATTATTATTATTATTATTATTATTATTATTCAGCCCAATGGCCTCAAGGCGTTAAACTGTGACGCCAACTCATAACCCTTTGGTGGTAGATGCTGGGGAGGAGGGTCGTTGCGCGCGTAAAAGATCTTAAACTCCGCATATGCTGGTTGATAGCCCAGGACCCAGCAGACACCAGATTGTTATGGGTGGGGTGTCGAGGCAGCTCTAGCAACCGCGCTTGGTGTATGCACTTGCACATTCGGTGACGTCTTGCAAGAGGTTGCTGGGACTGCGGAATAACCTCGGCTTAGTGCAGTCTTGCCCTCAGGAGCTCCATCGGTGGCCCCGATCATCAGGCGAGAGACTGACACGGGGGGGTGGAGGACCTCGAACAAGGGTATTGGAGGCTTATGTCCGTTGAGGATATGCCATTAGCTGCATCAGTACGCCTCAGATATAGTATTATTATTATTATTATTATTATTATTGGACACCGTGATAGCCCAGTGGTCAAGTTCTACCATCTGGGCCCTGTCGCCAGTTCGATTCCCGTCGGTGCCACCAGTATTTTCATTGGACATACCGATCCGTCTGGACCAGTATTTTCATTGAACATACCGGCCCGTCTGGAAGTGTTGGAACTGCCCTTGCGGGGGTGTCATTAGAGCTTATCGTCAATTCTTCGTACTCCCCTCACGGGTGAGACGATGGAGGCGCATGTGCAGAAATGCATTCGCCATTGACAGAGAAGCACTATTATTATTATTATTATTATTATTATTATTATTATTATTATTATTATTATTATTATTATTATTATTATTATTATTATTGGACACCGTGATAGCCCAGTGGTCAAGTTCTACCATCTGGGCCCTGTCGCCAGTTCGATTCCCGTCGGTGCCACCAGTATTTTCATTGGACATAGTATTACCGCTCCGTCTGGACCAGTATTTTCATTGAACATACCGGTCCGTCTGGAAGTGTCGGAACTGGCCTTGCGGGGGTGTCATTAGAGCCTATCGTCAATTCTTCGTACTCCCCTCACGGGTGAGACGATGGAGGCGCATGTGCAAAAATGCATCAGCCATTGACAGAGAAGCACTATTATTATTATTATTATTATTATTATTATTATTATTATTATTATTATTATTATTATTATTATGGACACCGTGATAGCCCAGTGGTCAAGTTCTACCATCTGGGCCCTGTCGCCAGTTCGATTCCCGTCGGTGCCACCAGTATTTTCATTGAACATACCGGTCTATTTCTGGACCAGTATTTGCATTGAACATACCGGCCCGTCTGGAAGTGTTGGAACTGCCCTTGCGGGGGTGTCATTAGAGCTTATCGTCAATTCTTCGTACTCCCCTCACGGGTGAGACGATGGAGGCGCATGTGCAGAAATGCATCAGCCATTGACAGAGAGGCACTATTATTATTATTATTATTATTATTATTATTATTATTATTATTATTATTATTATTATTATTATTATTATTATTATTATTATTATTATTATTATTATTATTATTATTATTATTATTATTATTATTATTATGATTATTATTGCTAAACAGAGTTCCAGCCCAATGGCCTCAAGGCGTTAAACTGTGACGCCAACTCATAACCCTTTGGTGGTAGATGCTGGGGAGGAGGGTCGTTGCGCGCGTAAAAGATCTTAAACTCCGCATATGCTGGTTGATAGCCCAGGACCCAGCAGACACCAGATTGTTATGGGTGGGGTTTCGAGGCAGCTCTAGCAACCGCGCTTGGTGTATGCACTTGCACATTCGGTGACGTCTTGCAAGAGGTTGCTGGGACTGCGGAATAACCTCGGCTTAGTGCAGTCTTGCCCTCAGGAGCTCCATCGGTGGCCCCGATCATCAGGCGAGAGACTGACACGGGGGGTGGAGGACCTCGAACAAGGGTATTGGAGGCTTATGTCCGTTGAGGATATGCCATTAGCTGCATCAGTACGCCTCAGATATAGTAAATATTATTATTATTATTATTATTATTATTATTATTATTATTATTATTATTATTATTATTATTATTATTATTATTATTATTGTTATTATTATTATTATTGCTTGGAGCTGCCTTGCGGGGGTGTCAGTAGAGCCTATCGTCAAATCTTCGTACTCCCCTCACGGGTGAGACGATGGAGACACATGTGCAGAAATGCATTCGCCATTGACTGAGAAGCACTATTATTATTATTATTATTATTATTATTATTATTATTATTATTATTATTATTATTATTATTATTATTATTATTATTATTATTATTATTATTATTATTATTATTATTATTATTATTATTATTATTATTATTATTATTATTATTATTATTATTATTATTATTATTATTATTATTATTAGATGGAGGCGCATGTGCAGAAATGCATCAGCCATTGACAGAGAAGCACCACGCACTATTATTATTATTATTATTATTATTATTATTATTATTATTATTATTATTATTATTCTTATTATTATTATTATTATTATTATTATTATTATTATTATTATTATTATTATTATTATTATTATTATTATTATTATTATTATTATTATATAGCATAGTTTAAAGAGGGGAGTATAGATACTAGCTTTAGTATAACTAGCTAGTGTGTGTGGCCTTCTATCAGTGAGCCTTTCTCTGTCCTTTTTTTTTGAGTGATTCCCTCTAACGGGAAGCGCTGCCATTTTTTTCATGTGTATTTCAAACTTTAGGTATGCCATGCTGAGGGCTAGCAAGGCGCCGATATATGTGGCACACCGTGGTGGTGGCTGCGGAGTCTTTGCTGATAAATACCTTCCTCCTTCTTTTCAGCTTGGGCTCCTCGAACCAGGAGGAAAGTCTTTGCGTGCTGCAGATCATGCTGCATTTTCTGATCATTTCACTATGAAAATTGGGAGTTCCCTGCAAACAGGGATGCATCCAATTAAATTCATTAACGAATCGAGCAGGAATGCAATGCATCTCATCAACTCTTCATCGCAAGGGTTCAACAAGCTCGACGAGGACACTTGCCGACCGAGAGTGAAGGTAAATTATGTTAGTTGTTACATACATCCATGCAATGTAAGTTTTTGTTACGTGTGTTGTATTTTTTCTATAAATATTGTTGTAAATAATGTCAGGTCAGCAAGGGTACTCCTATTGTGACTGTCACCACCGCAATATCGAAAGATCAAGAGATTTTGCTCAGCTATGCGCCTAATCCAGACCTAGAGATAGCTACGCTGCCAAGCGATGCACATCCGGTCTGGTTGAAAGAGGCTGCCAAGGAAGGAGCTGAAATCCCAGTTTTCCTGTTCGAGACTGACATTGGTCATGTATGTTTCATCGTTCCTGAGAAAGAACATCCGCTTCCACTTAAGTCAATTTCCTTGCTTCATGAAGCAAAGGTTGAACTTTTAGCGTCGGTCAGCAGTATTAGTTCTGATGGAAAGCAACCGCTCTCCAGGTCATCATCTATTCCGCCGGGAAAAAAAAAGGAAGCTTCTCGACAGCGTGTCCTCAATTTCAGATAGTCGCCGCACGCTTCTGCACAGGGAAAGCTCGGACATTACAGTCATCACAGAAAAATCAAGCTTGAGTGATGCACAGGTAAAAAATAAATAAATGAAAATTATTACTGAGACGATTCTTTTTTACAGGCCGGTGTTCCTGACGTTGATGCTAACCTCGACAGCTGGAAACAGTCAGACAGTTCTACTGTCACTACAGGATATGATGTTAGTAGCTGCAGCAGCTCTAGACTATATCTTCCTACTGGCTCCATGGTAATTTCTTTTCTCTACCTGTCTATGTTCATGCTGGTTAATGTTCATAAGCGATCTTGTTTGCGTAGAACGTCGACGAAGAGTGTTCAGATACGGATTCAAACGGTGATGCTGCATCTATCAACCCTGGATTGCTTCCTCCTCTGGTCGGCGTGGACGATGCGAAATTATCCAACGAGCTTCGATTGAACTTCGACGAGCTTATGGAATCGAATGAGCTGTTGTATAACATCATGAAATTATCACCAATTCCTTACAGCAGACCACGTAAGAATCCAACGCGCCCCTACACGATGAAAAGTCGCACGAAAGGTGCAGTGAAGCTTCAGAGACCGTCTGCGCTCCAAAAACTGTTGGGGATTACCTTCGCCGACTTGGACAGGGAAGTTAAGTCTGTCTGCTGCAAAAAGTGGAAGTGTTATTCATTTATCGACACGCGTGATGTGCTTTACACGAGAGCGAAGAATGCGTCATCGTCTCTCAGTGAGCTTTATTCTTGGGCAGCTTCGCAGCTTGAATCGTTTCAAACAAAAACTGGATCGTTTCAGTATATGTATTTAAAGGAGGCTGTGTGCAAAGTAGCCTGGCAGCGTATCTACGGGATTGGTGATAAAGTTTTGTCAAGAGCACACAAACCTCTTGCAAATAACACGACGGTTTTGACAAAAAGCTACTCAACCGTTCCTGAAACAGAAGATGTGGTAGCAGTATTACTCTGCGAGAAGTTCATGGAGAGTTACCTGGAGATATGCAGCGACGGAATATGGAGGATGCAAGAAATGGCTCAGGGCGCAGGAGTCCAAAACTATGTTCGCGAGAATTGGAAAGATATGTGCCTTCGGTTTGGTTGTTCGAAACGAGTTGATCCAAATAATCCTCCGACAGACAATACGATCAACAAAGTTTGGCGCATGGATTTTCCGCACGTCAAGTTTGTCAGAGGTATTATGCATATTTTCGTTATCATTACTTATTACAGGTTTGTTTTGCAGAAGGAGATTTCTAAAATGCGAGATCTGCACAGAGCTTGCTGCTGATCATTCTAACGGTTTCAGGACTGAAGTAGAAGCTCAAGAATGGCGTCGCCGTAGCAGGCTTCATCACAAAATTCACAGGGCGTGCCGCGTTGCCAGCATGCAGCGCAAGAAGGCAGCACCAGCAGATTTTGCTGCCACAGTCATATCAGCCGATATGAAACCGCCAGTGAAGATCCCATCTTGCCGCCGCGCCGCGAAAGATTTCAAAGGAAAAATTGTGTTTCGCCTTTGCGTTGGAATCAATACCTGCTACACTACCGATACGCATTTTATTCTGACGTACCTTGAAGGCGCGGTAGAACACGGCGCGAACAGCAACATTACTATGCTTGCCGCACTTTTACATTGGCAACTTTGGAACCCTCGCACAATGCAAGCGTGGAAATTATATCTTGAGTGGGACGGAGCTGGTGATAACACCGCGTGGGCGATGCTGGGTTTCCTTGGGCTCAATGTCGTTGACAGAGGAATCCGTTTCCAAGTAGAGTCACATCGCAAGCCACCAGGGCACGGGCACGATGGAGATGATCAGGAATTTCGAGTTATGGATATCGGGTGAAAGAGCACCTTCCTGACAACTAACATCGCTCAAGCGTTATTAAAGCTCATTCTTGCATTCAAGAAGCAGCACAAGAAGAGGCATGTGCTGGTTGTTCTCGGATGTAACTACGACTGGATGACTCATTTTAGCCCGTGTATGAAGAGTTTCAAAAACTACAACAAACCCTTGGCATATAGAATCACCAAGAAAGATCCTGACGCTTTGCCGACTGTAGAGATCGCTACTTGGGGAGACGCACAGGATTTTCATGGAGTGCGTGATGATCCCAGAGGAGAACCGATCAATTTGTTTATCGGACGCCCCGGTAATAATATTATCTATCTTTCTCTTTCTCTCTCTCTCTCTCTATCTCTCTCTCTCTTTCTCTCGTTCTATCTCTATCTCTCTCTCTCTCTCTCTATTTATGACTGCGACCGACATGCCTCCCAAGCTTCCAGTCGGCTACTTCGTCAATCCGCGCCTGAAGAAGGATATTCGTGCTTTGGCTACTAAATACCTAGGGCCGGATGAGCGAGCACATGTGGAGGAAATGTTAGCAAGTGGAAATTTGACCAGAGTAGAGGTGGATGGAGATTACTTCGAAGGCGGCCTGCCCGGCCGTCCTGCTCATATCAAAAGGCAAGGAATGGAGAGCAGAATTTCGATTGATCGACGAGCTACCTGTAAATTGGATGGAGTTGCCTCAAGAACGACAGGAGAAAATGAACGCACTTACGCGTTTGACCGATGAAGAGCTGCTGTCCTTACCACGCACTTATTTTGTTAATGAAGGACGTCCTCCAGCTCACCCGAGATGGCGTGGTGCAAGACAGCTTACTAGCGAAGAAAAGCAGGAGCAGGATTTAGCCTTTGGAATGCTTCTGAGCCTTGGCGGAAAATTCTCACGTTGCTAAGATCGTCAGAGGAAAAAAAGCAATTTGCGTCCAAGCAGATGGTAGTTAGCGAATTGAAATCATGGATGAGAATGCATGGTGTTGCAACGCAAAACTCCGATCGGAAACAGTTCAAGAAGGCAGAGCTTATTGAACAAGCGTGGAACCATTTCGAACGATGCGACTGTGGGTTCCCTGAGGAAGAAGAGCTTGGTGCTGCTCAGCCTGCAGAACCAGTGGCAGATTCAGAGGATGACTTATCTGATACTTCATCTTCCAGTTCATCAACTGACTCATCGTCTGATCGATCTTCTGGTTCAGAGGAAGAAAAGCATGGTATTAGTTTTCTTCTTCTTCTTCTTCTTCTTCTTCTTCTTCTTCTTCTTCTTCTTCTTCTTCTTCTTCTCCTTAACATGATGCTATCCATATTGTAGATGATTCAGATCGCTCCGACGCAAGTTGGAGAATGCGTAACTCAGGAATCCGTTTGCGCGGACGTCGCCGCGCACGTCGTGCTGCGGGTGGACGTGGACGTGGACGTGGACGTGGTCGTATGTGACTATTTTTTTTGAAGGAATTTTTCTGGGTCCGACTTTTTCATAATGGTTTTTGTCTAGGGCAACTGCAACTGTAACGCTTCTTCTAAAAACTGAAATTAGAAATTTGTTTAACTCTGATAATGCACCAGAATCTTATGTGAAGCGTCCTCCCTCCGACCCATCCCCCCCCCACCCCCCCCCCTCTACGTACCAGCGTACGTCACAGCGGGCAAACAGAATTTTTGAAGGTAAAACCATGTCGTAATATAGTAAAATGCTTAATATAAGCAAGAATAAACAGTAAAAGCAAATTCTGCATGTTCGGCATTGTTATCATCATAGATTCATGGTAGCCGGGACTATGAAAAAGTAGAAAAATTACCGTGTCGGACCGGTTCCTGCCCACCTCTGAAGATGAAGTTAAAGTGTATTACAATTAATAAAAACATATTTTAATATTATTTTTATATGTTCTGCAATCAGGGAATTCATTTCCTTTTATTTCCACACGTTTTCAAAAAAGTCCATATACTTCATCGAAAATTTCGGAAAAAGGGATACCCCCAAGATTGTCGAATATTTAGTTGTATGAGGGACTTGGAGAAAATTTATTAGCAGGGGTATCGATATCAGATGGGGTATGAGGGACTTCGAGAAAATTTATTAGCAGGGGTATCAGATGGGGTATGAGGGACTTAGAGAAAATTTATTAGCCGGGGTATCAGATGGGGTATGAGGGACTTGGAGAAAATTTATTAGCAGGGGTATCAGATGGGGTATGAGGAACTTAGAAAATTTATTGGCTGGGGTATCAGATGGGGTATGAGGGACTTGGAGTATATTTATTAGCAGGGGTATCAGATTTATTTATTAATAAGATACGCAACATGGTCCCACTGCCGGATCAATTACAATTATTAATTTGACATCGAGATTGAATTTTTTTTTAAGCTCTAAAAGTGGCAAGTATTTTATTAAAACAGTGAGTAACAGAGAGAAAATGAGGGGTATGAGGGACATAGAGAAATGAGGGGTATGAGAGTACTTATGAGGGACATGGAGAAAATGAGGGGTATGAGGGACATAGAGAAAATGAGGGGTATGAGGGACATAGAGAAAATTTGAGGGGTATGAGGGACATAGAGAAAATTTGAGGGGTATGAAAGACACAGAGAAAATGAGGGGTATGAAAGACACAGAGAAAATGAGGGGTATGAGGAACATAGAGAGAAAATGAGGGGTATGAGGGACATAGAGAGAAAATGAGGGGTATGAGGGACATAGAGAGAAAATGAGTGGTATGAGGGACATAGAGAGAAAATGAGGGGTATGAGGGACATAGAGAGAAATTGAGGGGTATGAGGGACATAGAGAAAATGAGGGGTATGAGGGACACATAGAGAAAATGAGGGGTATGAGGGACATAGAGAAAATGAGGGGTATGAGGGACATAGAGAAAATTTGAGGGGTATGACGGACACAGAGAGAAAATGAGGGGTCTGAGGGACATTGAGAGAAAATGAGGGGTATGAGCGACATAGAGAGAAATTGAGGGGTATGAGGGACATAGACAAAGTGAGGGGTATGAGGGACATAGAGAGAAATTGAGGGGTATGAGGGACATAGAAAAAATAAAGGGTATGAGGGACATAGACAAAATGAGGAGTATGAGGGACATAGAGAGAAATTGAGAGGTATGAGGGAGATAGAGAAAATAAAGAGTATGAGGAACATAGAGAAAATGAGGGATATGAGGGACATAGAGAAAATGAGGGGTATGAGGGACTTAGAGAGAAAATGAGCGTATGAGGGACATAGAAAAAATGAGGGGTATGAGGGACATAGAGAGAAAATGAGGGGTATGAGGGACACAGAGAAAATGGCGGCAGGGACTTAGAGTATTACTGTCATGGTGTTGTCCCTGATCCTTCTTCTTCCACTTCTTCTTCCACGCCTTCCACTTCCTCTGTTGGGGTACAAGGGGTAGAAGAGCCCTGACTCATTGGTTCCGCCCCTGCAGTTTCTTGGTCCCCTGCTGGGTTACAAGGGCCCTCTTCTTCGTTGGAAGACTACAGTGCACAGAGAGAGAGAGAGAGAGTATATGGGTATGGGGTATAAGGGTATGAGGGGTATGAGGCATGAAGGGATATGACAGGGGTATTTTATTATTATCATTATTATTATTGTTTTTTATTATTACTAACTGATAACTGGCTTCGCAGGGTTACCTGATAACTGGCTATGCCTCAACCTTGCTTAGCAATGCGTTCCATGACAGAAACGCGTACACCTGTCCACTTCCCGCTGCTTTAACACAAGTTCGGTATGATTTCAAGAAAAACCCTTGAGAGAGCAAAGTTCCAAGAGTATCCCTGTGGTCGTGGGACATGCTGTTTGATTTACAGCTATCTGTAACCATAACATACTTTACCCGTTCGTCCTGGATTATTTTCAACAGGACTTTATGCTTATGGGCTGGTTTCCAACCTTTCCAGAACAAGAACACTGTTATGTTCTTGTTCCACTTCATCGCACGTGGTATTAACTCAACGTGAGGGGCTTCAGCTTCTGTACCCAATTGAATACAAGGAAACTCCTTCGACCACACAACGCGGTTTATAGACGCATTGTATGAACTTACTGAGCAGAAACAGCTCTTATCTGAACAAACCCCCATCGAGTTATCATGCGCGGCCCACAATACACCGTATTTTTCATACCTGCTAAGGAATGCAATCTCAAAACGTCTGGTCTCTATACCAGCGACTGCAGCCCAATCATCGCCCAAGGCAAAAAGAAGCACATCTCCCGATGCACACCCAATATCCAATAGACACATGTCTTTTTTTCATTCCTGGGGATCCCTCCGAAACATGTCGCAAGGGATTCACTAGTCATAGTCCCACCGATCCCATCACCTACACTACGAAGGTCCCTAATACGTAAAGGTCCCCTCAACTGTTGCGCTAGTCGCACCCGCCAGGCAGGAGCGGGCGCAAGAAACCGAGGATTAGAAGTCCCACAATCCTCAACAACGCATACAGCTAAAGAAAACTGATTCTTTGTGCCACAGCTGTGACAAACCCAAGGTGGCATTTCCGATTCCACTTCCAACGCCGAGGTACCCTGCCAAACAGATTATTATTATTATTATTATTATCATTATTATTATTATTATTATTATTATTATTATTATTATTATTATTATTATGGACACCGTGATAGCCCAGTGGTCAAGTTTTACCATCTGGGCCCTGTCGCCAGTTCGATTCCCGTCGGTGCCACCAGTATTTTCATTGAACATACCGATCCGTCTGGACCAGTATTTTCATTGAACATACCGGCCCGTCTGGAAGTGTTGGAACTGCCCTTGCGGGGGTGTCATTAGAGCTTATCGTCAATTCTTCGTACTCCCCTCACGGGTGAGACGATGGAGGCGCATGTGCAGAAATGCATCAGCCATTGACAGAGAAGCACTATCATTATTATTATTATTATTATTATTATTATTATTATTATTATTATTATTATTATTATTATTATTATTATTATTATTATTATTATTATTATTATTATTATTATCACACCCCGGGGTATCAGACAGGGATATGGGGGTATGGGACAGGGGTATCATACCCGGGTATAGGACAGGGGTATGGGACAGAGGTATGAGACAGGGTATGGGACAGGGGTATGAGACACCTTTTCCTTTTCCTCCGCAAGCTCCTCTGGTACCGCCTCTGATGGGGAACACTCTTGTGCGTCAGAGCCCTACAATACAAAGAGAGAGAGAGAGAGGAGGGTGGGGGGGGTGTATAGGGGTATGATGGGGGTATGCAGTGGTACCTTGGCGGTCGGTGTCGTCTTCCTCCTCTTTGCAGCTTTATTCTTCTCAGCCACAATGTTCTTTTTCCGCCTATGTGGTATGAGTCAGGGGTATGGGACACGGATATGGGACAGGGGTATGAGACAGGGGTATGGGACCACGAGAAGTTGTAGTAGTGGCAGCAGCTGCAACAGCTTTCCCCGCCGCAGCTTTCTCCTGCATTAACTTTGCAACCTCATCTTGCACATCTGATGGAATCTCAGAAGCTTGGCCAAAAGCAGCAGCAGTAGTAGTAGTAGTAGTAGTAGTAGTAGTAGTAGTAGTAGTAGAAGTAGAAGTAGAAGAAGAAGAAGAAGAAGAAGAAGAAGAAGAAGAAGAAGAAGAAGAAGAAGAAGAAGAAGTAGTAGTAGTAGTAGTAGTAGAAGAAGAAGAAGAAGAAGAAGGAGGAGGAGGAGGAGGAGGACGAGGAGGAGGAGAAGGAGGACAATCCTTCGGCCACCAGATGTTGCAGGACTCTCCTTCGGGGAACACACCGGTAGGAGGTGTTGCGTCCTTTACCTTCAGGATTTTTTCCCGCGATGCCTTGCTCATGGTATCCTGCGAAAATTCGCACGGCCCCAAAAGACTTTCAATAGGCATGAAAGAAGCCAGCCTTACCCACCCCTCCACTCTATGCTTCTTTCCACCAGCTTCCTTCTGAAAGAAGCATCTGAGGGGCGGTTTTTCACCGATCTGCATCATGAGAGAGAGAGAGAGAGAGAGAGAGAGAGAAGAGGTATGGGACAGGGGTATGAAGGGGGGTATCATACCCCGGGGTATCAAACCCCTGTACCATACCCCGGGGTATCATACCCCGGGGGTATGGCAGGGGTATGGGACAGGGGTATGAGAGGCAGGGTATGAGGGTATGCGGGGGTAATATAGGAGGGGTATAGGAGGGTATGGGGGTATGGAGGGGTTTCATGGAAGCCATCCGCATACTGCCTTGCTTTACACACGCACATACCCCGGGGTATTATACCCCAGGGGTATGGCAGGGGTATGGAACAGGGGTATGAGAGGCGGGGTATGAGGGTATGTGGGGGTAATATAGGAGGGGTATAGGAGGGTATGTGGGGGTATGGAGGGGTTACATGGAAGCTATCCGCATACTGCCTTGCTTTACCACGTGACCCATCACTTAGAGGAATCGCTGCCCGCCTGCACATATGCATCAGAGAAATAGATAGATAGATACAGAGAGAGAGAGAGGGGTATGCAGGAGGGGTATGGCGGGGGTATGTAGGAGGGGTATGACCACTTTGGGAAAAACTTTCCTGAATTCGATCGCCCTCTGCGCAGCGGGACTCCGTCTGCCTAGGTTTTCCACACATTTTCAGCACCTCGTTCGCTTTCCGTGATTTCATGGCCCAAGTACGCCACCAAAACCTATGCGAGGATATATGGGGTATTGGCGGGGTATGTGCGGTATGGGGGGGGGGGGAACCTAGCCCTTTTTATTGACCAGCTGGGACATGGGGACGTCGCTCCCATCATCCCGGTGATAGGCTTCGTAGGTGTGGAGTAGCTCCTTGGGATACTGCACACACAACGAGAAAGCGACATGTGACGGGGATACAGATAGGTATATGTAGAACAGACCGATCGCAGAAGATTGGCTGAGGTCGTCAATTTGTCGTAACGTTCAATCACGACTACATTGATGGTGATGCAATTCTTGACGCAGTCTGCGTCTTCGTCCTTCGGCCAAGGATGATTACAAACCTTTCGAGGGGTATGACAGGGGTATGAGAGGGGTATGAGAGAGGCGAGGTATGACACGGGTATGAGGCAGGGGTATGGGACAGGGGTATGAGACAGGGATATGGGACAGAGGTATGAGACAGGGGTATTGCATACCTCGCACACCAATACGCGGTCCTCCTTCTTTCCTTTTTCCTTGCGGTCCTCCTTCTTTCCTTTTTCCTTGCCCTTGCGCTTTCCTTTTCCCTTGCCCTTGCCCTTGCGCGGCCTCCATTCCTCATCCTCGTCACTCCCAGCCTATAGTACAGAGAGAAAGAGAGAGAGAGAGAGACAGAGAGGGAGGGAGGGAGAGATGCCTTCGATTTCGCATTTTCGACGCGCAAAAACTCAAGATAAATTCTGTCAATTTTTTTTCCCCATCTAAAAAAGTTAACCACTCCTTTTCCTTTTCTGGGAGATGTGCATATGCCTATCAGAGAGAGAGAGAGGGAGAGGGGGAGGGGGGGACAGGGTATAGGGGTATGAGGGGGTATGGGAGGGGGTATAGAGGTACCGTTCCTTTTCCCTCTTCCTCGTCTTCTGATTCCACGAGTTTCTGGAGTTTCTGGCGCTACGGTGCAGAGAGAGAGAGAGAGAGAGAGAGAGGGAGGGAGGGAGAGAGACAGTAGGGGTATGGGATATAGGGGTATGAGGGGGTATGAGAGGGGGTATAGGGGTATGAAGGGGTACCTTGCGCGGTGCCTTTTGTTGCTCTTGGTCGTCCTCGTCTGAGTCAGCGCCCTACAGTGCAGAGAGAGGGAGAGACGGGGGGTATTAGACGGGCGGGGGGGGGGGGGGGGAAGGAAAAGGTACCCTTTTATACCCTTATACCCCCTCATACCCCTTTATTACATATTATGTATAGGGGTATGAGGGGGTATGGGAGGGGGTATAGGGGTATAAAGGGGTACCTTTTCCTCCCCCCCCCCCCTCTCTCTCTCCCTCTCTCTGCACTGTAGTGCTCCCTCCTGTACTAGTACACCCTCTCTATAAAGGGGTACCTTTTCCTCCCCCCCCCCCACCCCTCTCTCTCTCCCTCTCTCTGCACTGTAGTGCTCCCTCCTGTACTAGTACACCCCTACATTACATACTACTATACACCACCCCCCCCCCCACACCCCTCCCCTCGGGGGGGGGGGTATAGGGGTATGGGATATGGGGGTATGAGGGGGTATGAGGGGGTCTAGGGGTATAAAGGGGTACTTGGGGTTTGGACGCGTTGCTAGTGTCTGCATACTTCGGTTCCGCCTTGCTACTGCAAAAGAACCTGTTTCAGAGCAAGGAAAGCCATGAACACTTAGAATTCATACCCCGCCTCTCATACCCCTGTCATACCCCTCTCAGAGCAAGGAAAGGCATGAACACAGATATGTAAGTAAAAATGCCATAGGTATGTAAGTAAAAATGTAAATTACTTTCCATGGAATTCTATCTTTCCCAGCTCTGGTACTTTAGGATCCCGGT
This sequence comes from Paulinella micropora, assembly GCA_019918135.1. Classification (NCBI taxonomy): domain Eukaryota; phylum Cercozoa; class Imbricatea; order Euglyphida; family Paulinellidae; genus Paulinella; species Paulinella micropora. The sequence goes on along the minus strand of WBZZ01004232.1, from coordinate 372,747 downwards.
GGAACGAGTCGTCAAGCCAAAAAAACCCTTTGTCTAGTTTCACTGTTGGGTTTGCCACAGCGCTGCCGCTGTTCATTTTAACTTCGATGCCTTTTACCAAATTTCTATCTTCTGTCTACTACCGACTTCGGACACACCAGGTTTGCCCCAGAACGCAGCAGCATCACCAGAGGGCCTTGCCCCTTCTCCCACCAAAAAGCATCTTTTACAAGACCAGATTTCTCTTGTGCCTGTACCACCTTGAAATCTGCCACGCTCATTTTCTTCTCAAGCTCAGGATCGTTCAACGGGTCCATGCTAACAAGGACACCTTCTTGCCCCACCATCTCCGGCACCCTCTCGTCAAGCTGCACAGTATCAAACACATACAGGGTATGAAAGAGGCGGGGTATGAGAGGGGTATGACAGGGGTATGAGAGGGGTATGGGGTATGAGCGGGGTATAAGTGTATGACGGTACAAGGGTACTACCGAGACCAACGCGACACCGGAACTGGGAAAGTTTTTCAGAACGCAGCCACGCAACTCTTTCCCTTCATGCTGCATCACCCAATCCCATCCATCCTTGCTTTCACTACCACTCTCTTTTGTTGGGGTCTCCACCAGCACGGTTTTGCGGTCACTACCCCTCTCGTTTGTTGGGGTCTCCGTCTTGTGCTTTTTGCCTGCCTTCCCGCTCTCCTTTGAGGTGACCTTGGTAAAATCGACGACCTGCATCAAGAGAGAGAGAGAGAGAGAGAGACAGGGGTATGGGACAGGGTATGAGACAGAGGTATGAGAGGTAAAATCGATGGTTTCGACCGCTGTCTCTGCGTCTGCGGCCTGCTCCACCTGCACCTGCTCTTCCTCTGCGTCCTTCTCTCCCTCCTTCTTTGGTGACGATTCCGGCTCCCCCTCGGGTGTTTTGTTTGGCTTTGTCTTTGCTATGACTTTTTTTTTTTTCAGTTTTTTGACTTTTTTTTCAGGACTTTGATTTGCTTTGACTTCTTGTTTTTAGATTTACTTTTCTTCCCTCTCCCCCCTCCTCCTCCTCGTCCTTGTCCTCGTCCTCGGTGTCCTCGTTGTCCTGGCCAGGCTGGACAGTGGCGCCCGAGACGATGTTGCATTCGCCGATGTGGTTCGCATTGGTATACGGCTTTGAATTTCTCTTTTCTGCACACAAACATGACTCGGTGTTTTATTATTATTATTATTATTATTATTATTATTATTATTATTATTATTATTATTATTATTATTATTATTATTATTAAAGTTCCGTTATCGTTGCGTTCCGCTTTAAGTAAGGATGAGAACAAGAGAAACTTTAACTACATAGGCGGCCCAGACATCCGAACTCGTCGGAGTGTGATGGAGGAGGAAAGGTCTAGGCTCAAAAATTCAGTACTCAAGTTTCAAAAACACTGACAGTTGGCGGCTCTGATGAACAACTCAGAACTCAGGACAGCCGCACCGAAAAACTTGAGGACTGAAAACAACATTAACGAACACCGGTGCTCTCTATTCTTAATATTAATAGACTGGGAGGAGGAGGGGAGTAGCGGGAGGCAAAACCGGAATTCAAGACCGGATGGAGGAGGGGAGAGCGGACGGCGAAACTAACCTTAGAGTAACAAAACAAACCTGCGAACCGGAACGAACCTACATTGACACGGGGAGGCACCTAGCAGGCCGAACAAATGACTAGTCGTTCAGTGCGACTACACCAGAGGTAGCACCAACGGTCCGAAGGGGGAACAGAACGAGAAAAGAACGCAGGCCACTAGGAGGGAAGTGCGCCACCGAGCCCTAAAGGAGGAGAGGGAGAAAAAAGAAAAAAGAAAAAAAAACGACAAAAAGAGGGAAGGGTGGGCGGGAGTTTGAAAGTTGGGAAGATCTGACGATCTTCCCAACTTTCCAACCTAGGCCTAACCAGACACCGGGAAAAACACGCGCCGGCTCCGCCGGCGTGTGAAGCCGCGCCGACCGGACTGGCGCAAAAACCGAAACGCCTCAAACGGAACTTTAATGGTGATTAATTCCGGACGAAGCCCGGAACAAACCAGTAATTATTATTATTATTATTATTATTATTATTATTATTATTATTATTATTATTATTATTATTATTATTATTATTATTATTATTATTATTATTATTATTATTATTATTATTATTATTATTATTATTATTATTATTATTATTATTATCATTATTGTCTTGCCCAGTGAGATCGGGTGTCAACTGTGGGCAGGTGCCGGTTGACACCGGCCGGTTCCGGCATCGGTACCAGTAGAGATGGTAGCAACAACACGGACCCACGGGTTTCGGTAAGGTAGCAGACCCGAAGGCGCTACATTACCTACTCGCGTGGCAATCCTCGGTTGCTTCCCGATTACCTCAGGTATCCGAATTGGGAGTGGCGGCTTTTTTTTTACATCTCAAATAGGGCTTGTTATTATTATTATTATTATTATTATTATTATTATTATTATTATTATTATTATTATTATTATTATTATTATTATTATTATTATTAGTATTATAATATTATTATATATGTATCATACCCCTCTCATACCGGGACCCCTCCCGTACCCTCCCATACCCCTTATCAGTATTATTATTATTATTATTATTATTATTATTATTATTATTATTATTATTATGGCATGATTATTATTATTATTATTTAAAAAAATATAGGTATCATACCCCTCTCATACCCTTCCTCCATATCCCTCCCAAACTCCATACCCCTCCCGTAC
>WBZZ01004232.1:327500-365000 GCA_019918135.1 Paulinella micropora | reverse complement strand
CAGGAACCAGTGTCGGGAAGGGTTGTATTGGATGCACAGAAGCGGCTTGGAAGCGTGCCAAACATGTCGACGCCCCAGGACTGACGCGCTCAGCTTTTATCACAGGAAGTAATCTCTATCTCCCGCCATACCACATTATATCCTCTATCACTTTAGCATTCATGGCTGGCTCATGCTTGCATTATCGCATACTCAGGGATGTACAACTTGTTGTTGTTACGGCAAGGTTAAGGAAGATAAGATTTTGTCGCATTCTTGGCTTCTCTAATCTTTCCGCATACCCAAGGATATACAAGTTGTGGCCGCTGGCCAAGCAACACTGACATCCCTGTACATGTGTATGTGCATCCTTTAATGATTTTAGCATTCGTGGCTGGCTCGAGGGACTACGCGCTCATCCAGCCAGACGTGCGCTCCTGGTGGATGCAAAAGAGCGCGACTACAAAAAAGCTGAGGCAATGCGGGTCCCTGGTTATGTATCCATTCGAGATCGGCCGTTGGAGAGTATTGGAGACGCCATCGACAGCCCTAGATATGAGGATTATTTGAAGAATTGGCCTCTAGAGGTAAAGGTAGTGACTTAGTCTGTGATTAAATATTATTCCACTATGCCCCGCGTTCTGCAATAAGCTACCCCTCATACATCGCCTCGCATACCCCTCTCATACCCCGCCTGTCATACCCCTCTCATACCCCTGTACCATACCCCTGTCTCTCATACCCCGCCTCTCATACCCCTGTCCCATACCGCTTGTCTCATACCCCGCCTCTCTACGTATACCCCTGTCCCATACCCCGTTTCTCATACCCCTGTTCCATACCCCTGTCTCATACCACGCCTCTCTACGTATACCCCTGTCCCATACCCCGTTTCTCATACCCCTGTTCCATACCCCGCCTCTCATACCCCTGTCCCATACCCCGCCTCTCATACACCTGTCCCACACCCCTGTCTCATACCCCTGTCCCATACCCCGTTTCTCATACCCCTGTCCCATACCCCTGTCTCATACCCCGCCTCTCATACGTATACCCCTGTCCCATACCCCATTTCTCATACCCCTGTCCCATACCCCGCCTCTCATACCCCTGTCCCATACCCCTGTCTCATACCCCTGTTCCATACCCCTGTCCCATACCCCTGTCTCATACCCCGCCTCTCTACGAAAATCCCTGTCCCATACCCCGTTTCTCATACCCCTGTCCCATACCCCTGTTCCATACCCCGCCTCTCATACCCCTGTCCCATACCCCGCCTCTCATACACCTGTCCCACACCCCTGTCTCATACCCCTGTCCCATACCCCGTTTCTCATACCCCTGTCCCATACCCCTGTCTCATACCCCGCCTCTCATACGTATACCCCTGTCCCATACCCCATTTCTCATACCCCTGTCCCATACCCCGCCTCTCATACCCCTGTCCCATACCCCTGTCTCATACCCCTGTTCCATACCCCTGTCCCATACCCCTGTCTCATACCCCGCCTCTCTACGTATATCCCTGTCCCATACCCCGTTTCTCATACCCCTGTCCCATACCCCTGTTCCATACCCCGTCTCTCATACCCCTGTCCCATACCCCGCCTCTCATACACCTGTCCCACACCCCTGTCTCATACCCCTGTCCCATACCCCGTTTCTCATACCCCTGTCCCATACCCCTGTCTCATACCCCGCCTCTCATACGTATACCCCTGTCCCATACCCCATTTCTCATACCCCTGTCCCATACCCCGCCTCTCATACCCCTGTCCCATACCCCTGTCTCATACCCCTGTTCCATACCCCTGTCCCATACCCCTGTCTCATACCCCGCCTCTCTACGTATATCCCTGTCCCATACCCCGTTTCTCATACCCCTGTCCCATACCCCTGTTCCATACCCCGTCTCTCATACCCCTGTCCCATACCCCGCCTCTCATACACCTGTCCCACACCCCTGTCTCATACCCCTGTCCCATACCCCGTTTCTCATACCCCTGTCCCATACCCCTGTCTCATACCCCGCCTCTCATACGTATACCCCTGTCCCATACCCCATTTCTCATACCCCTGTCCCATACCCCGCCTCTCATACCCCTGTCCCATACCCCTGTCTCATACCCCTGTTCCATACCCCTGTCTCATACCCCTGTTCCATACCCTGTCCCATACCCCTGTCTCATACCCCGCCTCTCTACGTATACCCCTGTCCCATATCCCGTTTCTCATACCCCTGTCCCATACCCCGTTTCTCATACCCCGTTTCTCATACCCCTGTCTCATACCCCGCCTCTCATACCCCTGTCCCATAACATTGATGTCGATAAAGATGTGTGTATGTATGTATGTATGTAGCGTAAGACACTATAGCTGCCAGTGTCGAACCGGGACCTGTCATTGATGATGTATGTATGATACCCGGGTATGATACCCCTGTCCCATACCCGGGTATGATACCCCTGTCATACCCCGCCTCTCTCTCTCTCGCTCTCAAAAAGTTACAAGTATTAATAGTAAAAGTTTTTTTACATTTTACTTTTTTTCAAATATTCATATTCCCATCGAAAATTGTATGTAGGATGTGAAAAACTGGCTGTCAATTTGTTGGTCATGGGATGCGTCCCCAATACAGAAGGGTAAGCGTGCTAAAAAAAAATCACAAACACTAAATACTGGTAGAGTAATGGACTTTGAACAACAACATAGAAATAGAAAATGGAACACTGAAATTTTTGATATTTTGCCGTACGGTGAAAAGCCAAGTAATTCGTGGCCATGGTGCGAAGCAACTTTCACTGAACTTGTAGAACAGAAAGTGCACATTTACTCTATATGTGCCGACACGCCAGCCATGTGTGACATTATGTGTCATATCGGCCCCAAAAGTGTACGAGGCTGCCCTTACAGCTGGTGCAGAGGAAAGCAAATAGATGGAGATAAGAAACGTGTTAGTTGGCTCGTTGACGAACCCCCGTGTAGGAGAAAAACAACATATGAGTATGAGCTGTTTGGCGCTGCAGCTGACGCGCGTGGGGAAGAAATAAACGGATTTACAGGGAGAAGTCCACTGCTTTTGTTGGAACGCTCCTGATTACGAAGATGTGATGCAGATTTCGCGCATAGCATTGGTTATGGTATTGTTTTGCGTTATATGTTGCCCTTGTTCAAAGGAATAAGAAGTATATCGATTCAACCTTTTAAAAAATGTAAAAATAAACACAGAACACCAGCAGAGAAAAGAAACGAAGAAGAGAGAGACAGGAAAAATATGAGATAGATACAGCAATCAAGTTAAGATACAAGGCTAAAAATAATCTGTTGAAGATAAAACAAGAACATTGGAAGGCAATGGATGAGAGGTGGTTAAGGTTTTGTGCAGAATCTGGTTATTCAACAACTGCTGTGCCTTTTGGTGATCCCAAGTCGAAGAGCACCAAAAGTCGCATGACTATGCACGAGTGCATAAAGTACGCAGTTAATTGCTACAGCGATGCGAAAAGATATAGGTACCATACCCCTCTCATACCCCTCCCATACCCCTCATTTTCTTTGATGGTTTGCAAGCGGATTAACAGGTGGAGCTTATGACACATGGGCAGCGTTGTGTGAGCTTTTTGGTGCTATGGATCCTGAGAGTAAGTTTGGTAGTGAAGGCTCCATAATGATAACAGGTCAGTATGTAGAGGATTTGAAGGTGAAGGAAAGAGATGTACGCAGGCTAGTACTAGCTAACTTATCTCCAACTGATCATGCCTATGTTTTCCATGCAGTTGAGCATATAATTGCAACTATGAAAGAGATAGGTAGCCTACGCAATATATGGACTACGCCTGGCGAACGCACTATGGGAGGGCAGGTGCGGCAGATACATAGCAAATCTAATCCTACCGCTAATCTAGCTGCAGTCGTATCTCAAAACGCGAACTCAAGAGCACAAGCAGGGTTTGTGCAGCTTGGTAACGACTTTCTAGATAGGATGGAAAGTGTTCCAAATCTTTCCAAAACTGTAGAAAAATTAAAGAAGTATGATATTAATATAATTATAATTTAATATTAATATTAAATTAATCGAAGATATAGATAGGTATAATTTAAATATCATACCTCTCCCATATTACCCCTCATCATTATTATTGTATTGTAATATTATTTACACAAGCACTGTTTTGATAGAATACTTACCACTCATTATTATTATTATTATTATTATTATTATTATTATTATTATTATTATTATTATTACTATTACTACTATTATTACTATTATTATTAATATATTATTACAATATAATCAAGTTATTATATAAAGTTATTATTATTATTATATTATTATTATTATTATTATTATTATTATTATTATTATTATTATTATTATTGCAAACACTCTAGTAATAAAATACTTACCACTCGTAGAAGCTGAGTATGAAGCAGAAGAGATGGAACTGAAGTGCTATCAAATATGTATATTGACAAAGCGGTACACAACTTATTATTAAAATTATCATCGTCATTATCTCAGTTTATCATTATTAATATATATTCAGTACAACTTCATATATATCATCTTATGAGTATTCAATTCTATCTAAGTCTCTCTCCTAGGCTCTCTCTCTCTCTCTCAGGCTCTCTCTCTTTCAAGATGCAGCTTGGTAACGACTTTCTAGGTAGAATGGAAAGTGTTCCAAATCTTTCCAAAACTGTAAAATTGATTGAAGATATAGGTATTAATATCATACACATCTCATACCCCTCCTCCTAACCCTTCCCATATCCCTCATCATTATTAATATATTGTATTATTATTTACGCAAGCACTGTTTTACTGAATAGAATACTTGTCACTCATTATTATTATGATTATGATTATTATTATTATTATTATTATTATTATTATTATTATTATTATTATTATCATAGTATTATTGTAGTATTATTGTTATTATTATATATTATTATTATTATTGTTATTATTATTATTATTATTACTATTATTATTATTATTATTATTATTATTATTATTATTATTATTATTATTATCATTATTATTTATTATTATTAAGTGGCACCGCGATAGCCCAGTGGTTAAGGTCTACCATCTGGGACCTGTCGCCAGTTCGATTCCCGTCGGTGCCAGTATTTTTAAGGGATATTTTCTTTAAAAGTATTGGTCTGTCTGGAAGGCTTGGAGCTGCCTTGCGGGGGTGTCAGTAGAGCCTATCGTATAATCTTCGTAATCCCCTCGCGGGTGAGACGATGGAGGCACATGTGCAGAAATGCATTCGCCATTGACTTAGAAGCACTATTATTATTAATATTATTATTAATATTATTTTTATTTTTTACACAAACACTATAGTAATAAAATACTTACCACTCGTAGAAGCTGAGTATGAAGCAGAAGAGATCAGCAATTATCAGTCACCTGGAAATGGAGTGGTATCAAAGATGTATTAATATAAAAGCGGGAACCAACTTATTATTAAAATAATCATCATCATTATCTCAGTTTATTGTATCATTATTGATACCCCTGTCCCATACCACTGTCTCATATCCCTGTCTCATATCACTGTCCCATACCTGTCTCATACCCGAGGTATGATATCCCTGTCCCATACCCCTGTCTCATACCCGGGGTATGATACCCCTGTGCCAAGCGATACCCCCCCCCCCCCCCCATACTCAGGTATGATACCCCTATTTCATACCCCTGTCCAATACATCGGGGGGGATATTTGGGGGGGGGGGGGGTATCATACTCCAGGGGTATGGGGGGGTATGATGGGTATGAGGAGGTATGAGGGGGGTATGCATACCCAGGGTATCATACCCGGGTATCATACCCGGGTATCGTTTGGCTGTGATTGCGACGAAAGTCTTCACAGAAGTAAAGAGCACTCTGAGCCACAAGCAGTTCACTGACGGAGCTGCGGGAGGCAGCATCGAAAAATACAAAGAAGAAGTCAAAACATTAACGCAACAATTGACGCTAGCGGCAGCAGCAGGAAAGATGGACGAAGTGATAAAAATCACAACAGAGATAGACGTGTACGCAAAAGAAATCAAGCGCTTGACAGAGCAGAGGGCGCGACGACCAAATGGCTCCGGTATCGACAAAGCTGCCAAGAAATGGGAGGAAGTCAAAGAGTCTTCTTTTTACATCAACATCCGCGAACAAAACGACCGAGACTATTTACAAAAATCATTCGAGTCTTGGCAAAATATGTATACCCCATGCGTAAACCGGTAGCAAGCCAGCGTGCACTCTCTCTCTCTCTCTCTGTCTCTCTCTCTCTCTCTCTCTCTCTCTCTCTTTCGCCAACACAGGTTTTTTTTTGCGGTAGTGAAGAAAAGGAGAGGTGCGAAAAGCTTTGATCATTTCTTGTAAAACCCAAGAAAAAAAATGATAGACATTTTCTGAAACAGGATAGCGCAAACAAAGTTTTTTTAACAACAAAAAGAAAGGAGGTTTTGGAGGCTGCACGCTCCGCACGTCTACGAGGTGTGCTGGTTTTCGGCCGGTACGGAGGAGGGTGCTGTGACGCGCATGACATCGCCAAAGGCAGGCTTTGTTTTGGCCGCCAAAAAGGAAACACGCGTTTTCTTGTTTTAATCATACTAAATAAAAAAAAGAAACAAAACCGTATCCCTAAGACTTGTACTTTCTTTTTTCTCCCTACTTTGTACTGTTCCCCCTTTTTTTTTCGGGGGTTGGGCACCCCTTTTCAGTCGAGTTCGGGCTTCCTGACGCTCCCGTGGAACATGGATTCTAGGTTGTTAATACAAGTCGCCAGGGCGTCGTTGCGTGCTTTGCGCGAGGGGCGCGCCTTCTTGGCCTCGCAGACCAGGGTGTCTTCCAAGCTCTGCGCTAGCAGCGTGTGCAGCGGCCACGTCGTGTCGAGCCAGCCGGCGCACACGTTCCAGCCCGCGCTTTTGAGGCCGAACAGGAACCGCTGCAGCACCGTGGCAGAGCAGTGCAGGCGCACCGACAACTCCAGGCAGTGGGTGAACAGCGGCGGGCGCCGATTCAAAGAACAAATGCAGATAATCGACGCAGTTGCTCATGAGGCGGTACGCCCACACCGCCTGGATCGAGCGGACGCCGGCGTCGTGTTCTTGCTCGTGGTCGCCCTTTTGCTGCTGCTTGGAGATAATCTTGATCAGCCGTCGTGCGCTCAGGCGATGCAGCAGTGTCATAAAGCCCTGCAAATAAACCATGACCATCTCCATGATCGGCAGGCTGTCCGCCAGCCCCGCGGGCTCCTCCCACCAGTTATGTCTGGTGCGCACTGGAACCGCGCGCTTTTCCACCGGCAGCAGCAGCTCATCGCTCTCGGCCTGCAGCACGAGCTGTTGTGCGTACACCGTGCGCGCCAACCTCAGCGTGGCATCCCCCGCGACAAAGCGCGACACCAGCAGGCACAGCTCTTCGAGCTTGGCCGGCTCCAGCTCGAACGGGCGCAGCGTGTGCTCTAACGCCAGCAGCGCGCGCACCTGGCTCAGACCGCTTAGTACTTCCGTCGCGAGCTCCGTGCCCAGCATCTCCTCGACCGTGGCCCCGACCGTATCCTCGACTTCCTGGGTCAGGTACGCACACAGTTCGGGCGTGATCGCGCCGTAGCGCCTGCCCAGTGACTCCTCCGTCCACGGCGGCAGCACGGCGGCCGCGCTGTTAGCGATGATCGCGGTCGTGCACACGGTCGCCACCCCGTCGCGGTCATGCAGGGCCGCCAGGTTGTGGTTCAGGGCACTGGGCACCCTGGCGAGCAGGGGGTTCAGCGCTATGCCCACCACGCCGTCCGACAGCACCGAACGTACCAGCACGGCGTTTTCGCGCACGTACCTGTACAACAGGTTCACGTCCCGTGCCTCCAGGGCCGGCAGCGCCAGCACGTCCCTGCACATGCGTGTCACCGCATTTAGCGTTTCGTGGCCCAGCTCTTCTTCGCAGGGGACCGCCGTAGTGCCGCGGGGCAACGCGCAGAACAGCTCGTCCCTCACGACCTGGCGCCACTTGCGCCGGGCGCCCTCACGCGCCGGCAGCCAGGGCGGACTGTTGCCAAACAGCTTGCCCAGCGCAGCGTAGAAGAGCAGCAAATGCCACTGTGCCTCCGTCCCGATCAGGGCGCGGGGCGCCGCGTCGGCGCCCGCCACCGCAAGTCCCGCCAGCTCGGCGTGCAGGGCGCCGCTCCAGCCAAAGCGCTTGGAGGCTACCAAGAAGCTCTCTACCAACGCCGCGGGGCGGTAGCACACCGACTCGATCGGCATCGCCCGCTGGCACAGCGGCGCCTGCTTGTCTCTCTGCGGCATGGCGAACATCACGCACACTGGAGGCACACAGTCGTTCAGGGCCGTCTGTGGTTGTACACTGTTCTGCTCGCCTCCGACGAGCACGACCTGGACGCACCGTTCCGTCGTACAGTACTTCAAACACCAACCGGTGCCGAACGTCTGCAAGTCGTTCACGCGCTTCCAGTCTACCTCCGCGTAGTCCGGCGCAGGTGGCAGAGGGGCGTCCACTGGCACCAGTGTCACCGGTGTCGACAGAGGGGCGTTCACCAGTGTCACCGGTGTCGACAGAGGGGCGTTCACCAGTGTCACCGGTGTCGACAGAGGGGCGTTCACCAGTGTCGCGTCTGCTAAGTTCACCGCATCGTTTGTCACAGACGCGTCTACCGGCGCATCCGTCGAGTTTGTCTTAGCCACCGGCGCATCCGTCGCCACTTCCGTGACGGCCTGGCTACCGCTGGGCTCGCTCTCTAATCTGGTAGCCTCGCCCACAATTTCTGCCGCCTCCTGAAAACTGGAACTCATGGCCTTTCTTTTTTTTTTGGTCCCAAAAAAAAAGAAACTACCAGTCCCCCCCCCCCCCAAAGAAAGCTACGGCCTTTTATTGGCTACACTTTTTTTTTGTTGCCTCTTCCCCACACCGCCTCCTATTTTTTTTTCTTTGCTGTCCACCTACATTTCCTCTCCCCCCCGCACCCCCCCCCCCCCCCATCTCCCCCTCCCCCGGTTGTTTGCCGCAGGCTCTCGACAAGTGTCTGTCTGCGGTGTTTGGTGGCTGCGTCTCAACCTTTTCCATTCCCATTCCCATTCCCTCCCAACCCCATTCCCATTCCCTTCCCCGTCTTTTTCTGGCCCTTTCCCCACTCCCATTCCCGTACCCTCTCCCCCGTCTTTTTTTTGGCCCTTTCCCCACTCCCATTCCCGTTCCCTCTCCCGTCTTTTTTTTTGGCCCTTTCCCCACTCCCATTCCCGTTCCCTCTCCCGTCTTTTTTTTTGGCCCTTTCCCCACCATTTTCCCTCCCCTCCCCCGTCTTCTTCGCCAGCACAAACTTTTTTTTTCTTTCTTTTTCACAACGCGGGGGGAGGGGATGGGATCATCGGTGCACGTCGCAGATGATGCCTGCCGCCGGCTGTGCGGCTGGCCGGAGTTCTAAGACAGAGATCGTGCCGCCCCGACGGTCGTGTAAGCCTCCTACAATAAACTTGACCGCTCGCCCTTGCCTGAGCTGGGCAAGGCCCAGCTGCCAGCAAAGCGTTTGTTGCTGGTCCAGGCTCTCTATCCTGATCAACCTGCCGTAATTGACTCCCCGCCGGAGGCGCAGGTCCTCGCGCCTGCATGAAAAGACCATCTCACCCGGACGGGGCCTGGGGCAGCTGCTGTGGTGCACTCCCGTTTGTTTGCAAAAGCTCACACAACAGTTTCCGTCGGGCGGGGGCTGCTTGAAAAACGACAGACCCTCTACCAGCTTGCCATGGTCGTCACTAGAAGCGGCCGTTACTTCCAGCCGCACGGCCGAACTGTTGTCTCTGCCGTCGTCGCTGACCTCGTAGCTACACAGCGTCTCAAGCAGTTTGTCCTCTTCCGGAGGCTTAAAGGCCATGGTGCAGTGCGTATGCGCGCCCCCGTGCCGGAACACCAACTTGCTGCCCTCGGGCAGGCACTGCATTAGAACCCCCAGCAGGGCCGGGGTCCACCCGGTGGCGGGGCGTGCGCTTTGCAGCCACACCATCTGCGTCGAGATGCTCTCCCACACTGGCTCTGCGCCAGCGGGCAGCTCTGGCACCTGGACTCGGGGAGCGACCGCACACAAGTCACTAATCGTGCTGGCCCTACCCAGGATCTGGCCCCAACTTAGACAATAGAAATGTTTCTTGCCGCGGCCGACTACTAAGTACGCGGAACGGTCGCCCAGCAGCACCCGTGTCCCTACCCCAGAGAAACTCTTGTCGCTTTTGCACGCAGCAACCTTGAGTACCCACCAACCCCGTATTTCCTGGTATTCGGCCGCGCCCTGTGTGCGGCCGTTGATTTTCAGCTCACGCGGCGGGTGCAGGAACGGGCTCGCGATGGTCTCGCCGGGCTCTGTCATCGGGGTGTTGTCCTTGAGGATAAAAAGAACACCCCCTGTCGGCAGCGACAGCACCTTGTACATCACAAGCCTCTTTTTGTGGTCGTCCGCGCGCACAAACAGGGGCGCTAACAAGATGGCTTTCTTAGCCGCGATCGACTTCATCAAGGGCTCTGCATCCCCTTCGCACACAACTGCCAGAAACGTAGGCAGCCAGGCTTGCTCCAGCTCGCGCATAACGTTGGTGCTGGGGATGCGGCAGCCGTACTCGGAAACGCCCAGGGAGTATTTCGCATTCACGGATTGTTCCCAGATCAGCGTTACTTGGATCGGTGAAAGGGCGCGCTGCATTCCTTTTTTTTTGGGGGGGGGGGTAGGTTTGTTTTTTTTGGACAGTGGAAGAGGTTGTTAACTAGCTGTTTTTTTGTTTTTTCCTTGGCTCTCCTCCCGAGAGAACAAGGCTACACCCCAACAAAAAAAGGATTCCGGGAGGGGCCGGCAGGACCGGAGAAGCGTTCGCAAACACAACGGGGGGAGGGAAAAGGTTGGGAGGACTGTGGGGAAATGGGGAGGGGGGGGGGGGAATGGTTTGGGGGTGATAGTGAGAGCCAACGGCGGCCCAACCCCCCCCCCCCCCCCCCCCCGCGCTCCGGATTTCTGTCTAGAGCGCGTGCGAATGAATGTTTTTTTTTGGGGGTCCAGTGAATTTTTTAACGCACACACACCCCTCCTGTGTGTCGTCCTTCCTTCTTGTTCCCGTTTTTTTTTTTAGTTTTTTTTTTTAATTATTCTTGAGAACTGAGAGAGAGAAAGTAGACAGGCGGCGCGCGCAAGAAAAAAAAAAGGTTAACCGATGGGGGTGGGGAGGAGAATGGTTGCGCTACTTCTTTTCTTTAGTTTTTTTTTGGGTAATTACACGGTGTCCGCTCGCATGCCCTCGTTCGCTGGCACCGGACTTTCGGGCGCTACCGCTCTTTTCTTGTGCCCGCGCGAAGTTCTGGTTCTGCACGGCGGTGGCGCGGTAAAAGGCCGCCGACTCCGAAAAGAAGTGCTGGACTACGCTGAGTGCCTCGCCGAACGCCTTGAGCTTCTTTTCCAGGCCGGCCGGCAACGACTCGGCGCGCGCCGAGGACGACGACGACGAGGTTTCCGCCGCTTTTTCGGATTCCTGGCAGCTCTCCACGTAGCGCGGCGGGAGCCAATTAGGGTCCTTGGCTCCCTTGCGTACCACCTCCAGCAAACCCGACGGCAGAATGAAGCCCTTGGCCTGGCCCCTTTCGTCATAAATGCGGTTGCCGCAGTGCTCGATCGCGGCCAAATGTTGCACCAGGTCGGCCGCCAGCCCGAGGCTCACGAACGTGGCCAGCCCCGTCTGCAGGGCGACGTGGGGCAGGCCGTCCACGGTGCCCTTGCCCGCGGGGGCGCGCAGCGTCATCATGACGTACAGGGCCTCACTGGACGCGGTAATCAGCGGCTGGGGCGCCGAGCGATCGAAGGGGATGGCGGGCAGGACGATCAGCTGGCCCATATCGCCCACGGTCAGCTCGCTAAACACGTCGCGGCCCAGGCTGTGCAGGTTGCGCGCCACGGGGTCAAACTTCTTGTGGTGGCCCGCCAATTCTTGGGGCGGGCGCCAGTGCAGGCCGCGCAACGCCTTCGACGTGCCTACGCGCACTTGCTGCCTGGCCTTGTCCTTGCCGAACACGCCGAGCGCCGCCAGGCTCTTGCTGTTTAGGGGCTTGCTCAGGCGCAGCCGCGCGCTCCAGCCCCAGTTGCCGCGGCTCCGTGTACCAGTAGCCCCGGAGTTGTCGTTGTTGCCCGGCAGCCCCGGCTCCGTCATGTAGAATTTCTGCTTGGCCTGCAACTGCTGGGGCAGCGCGCGCGAGTCGTGCCGTACCGACCAGACCGCCTTCAGCAGGGCGCTGTGCTCCGCGAACTTACCCGCCAGGGCGCCGGGCATCTTGATGAGCGACTCTATGTTGTGGTTTTCCCAGGGGTTGATTTGTTGCCCGGCCTGCAACTGCGCTGCCGTCCGCAAGTCGGGGGCGCGTTTCTCCTCCGCTTCGTCCTCGGAACCCGACGTGGACGCAGAGCTGTCCCCCCTGGCGGGCTTCGCCTTCTTCTTGGGCTTGGCGCCTTCTTCGGTCTTTCTTTTCTTGGCGGTTCGGTCTTCTTCCGCTTTCTCCTGCTTCTTCTTGTTCTTCTTCTTGCTCTTCTTCTTGTTGCTCTTCTTGTGGCTCTTCTTGGCCTTCTGGCCATCCGCGCATGCTTCGCGGCGCCCACGTTTCTTGGACGGAGACGTTTCGTCCTCACTCTTCTCCTCCTCCTCTTCTTCGTCGTCGTCCGCGATAAACGACCCGTCGTCGCTCTCTTGTGATTCCTCCTCGCTGTCCAGGGACTCCTCCGAGTCGCTGCTCTCGTCGCTTCCGCCGTTCGCTTCAGAATCCAAGTACTTGCTCATGGTGGTTGTGTACCGTCTGCCAACCCAACAAAAAAATAGACACACACAACAAAAAAAGGCTAGGAACGAGCGAGAAGCACTACGGCTGGGGGAAAGGGCGCCCCGGGGGGGGGGGGGGAAGGGGGGGGAAGGGGGGGGGGGGGGGCGGGATGGGGATTGGGTGTGTTGGGGAGTGTTTTCGGGGGGGGGGGGGGATGAGGGGGGGGGGGGGGGAGACGAGGCACGCACTGCAAAGTGTCGATTCTGGAGACTGTGCGTGTCTCTCTTTTGTTCTCCCTTGCGCCTTCGCAGTTTGTAGGGGGGGGGGGGGGGGGGGGGCGCTGGGTGGACGTTTACAGGAGGGGGCCCTGGCTTGCGCTGGGGCTTGTGCAAAATAGTACGTGCAGGCCCCCCTCCCCCACCCTCCCTCCCTCTCTCTCTCTTTCTCGTGCAGGGGAGGCCGCTGGAAGCGAGGGGGGGGGGGGGAGGGGAAGAGGGGGGCCGCGCACTTTCGCAAGCGGCCCCCCCTCCTCCTGTCTTCAGCGGCCCCACCCCCCCCCCCTGTCATTTGTTGTCGTGCAGGAAGCGGCAAAGGAGGGGGTGGGGGGGGGGGGGGAAATGTTCGTGTCAAGGAAAAGCTCAGGGCTCGAGCAAGAAAAACAAGATCTGCTTGCTGGCACGAGGCCAAAACTACGTTCGTCGAGACATGTGGCAGCTGCGTGGTGGTCTTGCAAACGGACCACAAATGCCTGAGTTTTTTGTACTTCTTGGCCTTCCCTACCTCCTCCCCCATCCCTGTCCAGTTTCTCACACGGGGGGGGGGGGGGGGATGCAGTTGCTCACGCGCGTGCCCCGCGCGTGCCCCGCGCTAATCTCTTCGACTCAAGGGCCACCCCCCCCTGGGGAAATTCGTGTTCATGAAAGAAAAAAAAAACATATTTAATGAAGGCAGACGAAATCTTTGCTAGTCTGCTGCAAAACCCTTTGACAACAATCACCTATTGTCAGTGCAGCCAGCGCACTGCCACTGTCTGGCGCACGGGGGAATCCAGCGTGCGCCTACACATACACATACAGGAGAGGAGGCATGGTGGGTTGCAAAATGCTGATGATGCGAAAAAGCAGTAACAGGCCTTTGGATAAAAATGAGAATGAATTTATCCAAAAACTTACCTCTTGAACATCCTGGTTATTCTGGTTCTTTGTCATTTTTATCCAAAGGGTACTTTTCTGCACGTTCCTGGGCAGCTTCGGCCGACAGTCGGGACCTCTTGGAAGAAGTCCCCTGCGCCTGTTGCTCCTCTCGTGTTCGCTTTTGTGCTTCCTTGTACTTCTTTTTTAAGGTCTTCCAGTCCTTGATGCCAGCAATCTGGCAGACGCGCCTGCGCTCCGCCTTTAACATTTTTTCGGTCGCGCGCCTGATTTTCTCTATGTTCTCCTGCGCCGCTGCCAAGGTCAAAACCCTTTCCTGCCACTCCTTGACGCTGGGGCTCTCGCTGAGGCTCTCACTGGGTTCCGATTCCGAACCGGCTTCTTCTGTACTGGTGAGCCAGCGGTCGAACTCTGCGCGGGTCCCAATGCGCATGTTGACGATCCCGTGCGCCTTGAGCACGCCCGCGCCCTTGTGCGCTTCGTTCTTGCAGTTGACGTACCAGCACAGCCCATCGCGGCAGATTCCCGCAGGGTCACATTGGTGCCCCGACCCATCCTTGCTGTGCGGACAGTAGACGCAGAAATAGGCACGCCGATCTTTCTTGTGGGCACCCCGGCCGGCACCCGGGCCCGTCAGCGGGGGAAACACCTCGTAACCGTTACCGCGCAGAGCCGCCAAAGGGATATCATCGGACGCCTTGGTGTTACCTTGTTTCAGCTCCTTCAAGTACTGCCCATACACAGAAACAAAATTTGTCCACTCGGTAAGACGTCCTTTATCAGGGATCACCCCGTGTTCGCGGGAACCCTCGTGCAAGAAGCGCGCTAGCAAGTTCATGCGGCTCTCAGTATATCTTTGGTTATGTTTCAAAGCGGGCGGTGCTATATCCCGCCAGAAGTCTGCGTCGGGCTTGTCGTCCACGGTCGTACGGTAGCGAGCAATGCAGCGGAGCAGAATGTAGGGCAGCTCATTTTGGAGAATGAGTTTCTTTATGTCGGAGCGGACTCTGTCCGAAATATTTTCCCAGTAGAACAGCGCAAGTCGTCGTTTCCACTGCCCTTGTTCATCGTTATAATTTAAAATAATGTTGCCAGCCATAACAAGAGGGGGAGACCAACGAAGGTCTGTTACGGCAGTCTTGTGCTTGCGAGGGACGGCCACGTCCTCTCCCGAGATCATGCTCTGCATCGTGGCTTGGTCCAGCACGCCTGCGAAGTTTCGTGGCAGGTCCAGGCACATAACAAGCTCTTTCTGGTAAAGACCCTCCAGGCCAAATTTCTCCTCCAAATTTTTGTTCAAGACCCCGACCTTTCCGCGCGGTTTCAAATTCTTGATAATGTCAAGAGCAGTGCCTTTGCCGCTGCCGCCATCGCCAAGAAGGAAGGGCATAACCTGCCAGTTGTCGATTGACCCAACAGGATACATTAGCCGACCCACCAGCACTTCGAACACGTAGCACATCTCTGGACTGAGCTGTAGCTTGAGCGTCTCGGCCCAAAGGGGAGTAAGCCACTCGTCACCGTGTTTGTCTGCCTCTGCCAACTTTGCAAAATCAATCTCAAAGTCATAGAAGTGATCAGTGAACGGGGCCTGCTCACCTTTTTCTTTGAAATCGTCCCAGGTTCTGTACTCCAGGGTCTTGATGTTGAAGGAACAGTTTCTGAAACTGACCCAGTCGCTATGCATGGAGGCAGGGCTCATGAGCGGGAAGAAAGGGTGGTCTACGTGCGCCAGGTATCTATCGAGCGTGTCGAAGCCCGACCTCAAGTTGTCGGTGTAGTACACAGTTGATCGTAGTACCTCTGCCGTGTACCTGGCCTTAAAATCTAGCCAAGATTGATAAACCCCGGCCACAGTCGCGTGGGGGCGTAGGACAGAGCCTTCATACCGCAGCAGCTTGTTTGCAGAGCCATGTTCCACCAGCAGCTCGCGACAACAGTCCGTGTTGTTTGACAACTTGTTCAGGTTCACAGTCCCATAGAATTTCTTCATATCTTCGATGGTGGGCAGGCAGCTGTCGGCGTGGAACTCGACATCCAGCCCCGTCGAACGGGAGACGTGCGCTCGGATGTCTGCCAGCCTTGCAGGAGTCAGGACCTGGGGACCTCCCTTGTGCATATCGGATTCAACGGGGAATTCATCATACTTGTACACTCCCACCTGGATGTTCTGAGCGCTGCAGTACCTCATCACTTCCAGCATGATTTGTAGCTCGAATCGTTGATAGACGTAGCTTATGAACGTAGCGAATTTGTTGGGCTTGTCGTCCAACGACTGCACCAGAGCCCACACATCTCCGAATGTGGTGAACCGCTTGAGCTGCTCTCCGAGGCTTTTGCAGGCCTGTGCCCAGTCCCTCATGAGCGGGCAGTCAATTGCGTAGTCGGCCAGTACGCCTTTCTGGTTGATCACGGAATTAAATTGCCTTTTGGCCCATTTTCTGTATAGCGGGGTATCCTCCTTGCCCACTTGCTCCAACAATAGCTTCTGCATATCCTCCCTCCCGCCATGTACGAACCTGCTGAACAGCACGGGCACGGCCGCCTGCTCCCGGTCCGCCAACTGCACGAGAATGCTCGCCGCCGCATTGCAGATGTCAAGACTCTCATACATGGCGCCCGAGACAATGCGCATAATCCACTTGGGTAGGTTCCCGATTGTGTTTTGTCCATACGCCCTTCCCTTGCTGTCATGTACGCCCGAGCTGGTGCGCAACTGGAGTTATTCTTTTGCGGAGCTTGGGGGGCTGCGTGCGAGCTTGGCGGGGCTGCGGGTGCGCGACGCTGAGGACCTGACGGGGCTGGCGGCCTTGTCGCCAGGGGTGTCGCCCGACGTGCGGGGCTGGGATACGTCGCGCGTGACGAGCCTGGCGTTGGCCTTTGCGGGCTGTGTTTCTTCCGAGATTCCGGGTCTGGGTGAGCTGAACACGTCGTCCCTGCGGAACGCGAGCGGCGCCTTTCTAAACGCGACCGAGCTGCGGGCCAGGCGGCTGGCCTGGGATGTGCGGAGCCTACGGGACACGAGCTACATGTTTGCGGGCGCGCGGAATTTCGCTGCCGACCTCAGCAGCTGGCGAGCGCCGAACCTGCAAAGCTTGGATTTTATGTTTGCTGGCGCCAGCGGCTTTGCGAACCACAGCCAAGTCGCGGGCTGGGGAGTGCCGGCCAACGCTTCGCGCGCTGGACTTTTTGAGGACACGTCGATGCACCCCACCCCCCGCCCACTCTGCCTCCTCCTTTTCCTGCTCCTCCTCCGCCTACTGCTACTACTACTGCTACTACAGCTACTACTTCTCCTACTAGTACTAGTTCTGCTGGTTCTACTACTAGTAGTAGTTCTGCTGGTTCTACTACTAGTGCGCCGATGACGACGACGACGACGACTGGGGTAGCCCAGTCGTCCTCGCAGACCCCCCCCCCCCCCCCCCGACTCGTCGTCGGGGTCGTCCTCCGACGATTCGTCATCTTCTTGGTCGTCCTCCTCCTCGTCGTCGTGGGTGGCCGACAGCTCTAACTCCGGCTCCCCTCCGTCCCAGACCTGCGCCGCTGGCTACGCGTGGGGGCAGGCTGTGTACACGCTGCAGGCCGCCCGGCCAGCCCCCGGCTTCACACTCGAGGGCTGGCTGCTGAACGTTTCCAGCAGCAACAGCAGCAGCGGCAGCAGCACTGGCAGTGCTGGTGCCGGCTGGGCCAGCGCGCCGGGCATGTACGACAATAATGCGTTTAGCAGCGCGGGCCCGCTTACTTGCGTCGGCAACGCCACCAAGAGCGCGGCCCTGACGCTGAACGTCGACGGCCAGCCAGGCGGCGTGCGGGGCGAGTACCTGGAGCTCACCGCCCCCGCTGACGCCCAGCCCCGGCGCGCGGGGGTCAGGGCCCTGTCACTGTTGCCGTACCAGCCGTGGGCGGAGGGGCCGTTGTACTGGCTAGCGGCGTTGAGGGTGGTGGGCTCCAACAACGGCGGCCTGAACTGGACCACGCTGTATGCTTCTGGCAGCTGGGGTGCCCCCCAAAGCAGCAACGAAGGGATCGGCCTGGCCGCGCGTTTTTTGGAGCCCGGCGCGCTGGTGCTGGGAGGCCAATACTGGTCTAAGCTCCGGATCATCGTGTCCGCCGCGTACCAGCGCCTGCCCGGCACCGCGGGCCAGGGCCAGGCGCAGTGCACGACACAGGCAGCGCTCGGCCGGCTCGACATCAGCTTGTTAGAGCAGGAAAGCACCTGCTACGACGTAGACGAGTGCCAGCTGGGCACGCACAACTGCCGCGGCGACCAGAACTGCGTCAACACGGTGGGGGGCTTCGTCTGCCAGTGCCCGCCGGGGCTCGTCGCAAGCCCGCCGGGCTCGGTGGGCTTGCTGGCATATGCCGACCCTCCGCAGCCGTGGCGCGGCTGGCTACCGGACGCCTCGTCCAACGGCTGGTGGGCGCACTGGCCCCTGGGCTTAGCGGTGCCGGGCAGCCGTTGGTCCAGCGCGGCGGGCAGCTTCACTAACCCCTCGCCCGCCTGCACCAGCTGCGTCTGCAGCGCCAACGCCAGCGCCGCCCCCCTCGCCGCTCCCGGCGTGCGCGGCGAGTACTTGTCCCTCTACAACGCGTACCGCCTGCCCGCCGCGCTGCGCTATTTTACGCTGTGCGCGTCCGCGCACAGCGGGAGCGGGCCGTCCCCCACGGCCCCCGCCGCGCTCAACGTGCTGGGCTCCGACGACGAGGGGGTGAGCTGGACCAGCGTCTACAACGCGAGTGGCTGGACTTGGGCGACCGCTCAGTGTCGCTACCTGACGATCGACCGGCCCGGCTTTTTCACTCTGTACCGCTTTGTCGTCGAGGCCACCTACGTCAACCACTCACTTGCGATGAATTCCGGGGGGAGGGGCGACCGGCTGCCCTAGCTCAGCTACCGTCTCGCAATTACGTCCGGAGCTAGAATTCAGCACGGAAACCTGTGCTTGAAAAGGAGAAAAAAAAGGACTTTTTTTTTTTTTTTGGTGTGTGTGTTTTTTGTTTAATCAGCTTGATTAAAGAGCGGCAACTTTTTGGGTTTCCTGTGTGTGTTTAAAGTGCCAAAGACAAGACGGCCAGCATCAGCAGCCAGGCCCAGCAGACGCCGGCGGAGCTCTGCACGGCTGAGGAGAGCGTCGGTGGCGGTGTTAGCGCGGGCGGCAGGGTGCTGGCGTGCCCTGGCGCTGTCGTGGTTGGCGGGGTGGTAGTGGTGGTGGTGTTGGTGGTGACGAAAGCCTCCCGCCACCTGTTCTCGCAGCCTTCGTAGAGTTCGTAGCCCAGCCCACGCGCCGGCGTACTGAAATTTAGCATAGGTGCCGCACATGCCTGTGCCCCTTGACAGTTGCAAATTTCACCTGCTCCCGTGGGGGGCCGCGCGTACAGCTCGAAAGGGTTGCTGATGTCCAGGCGCAGGCAATGCCCTGTGCCGTTGTAGGTCAACAACGAAGCGTAGCGCACCACCAGGTACGCAAACAAAGGGCCCTCTGCGGTTCCAGTGCAGGGGCGCGACCACCTGTGGCGCAACACCACCTGGTGGGCAGGGCCGCCGTCTTCAAACACGTAGTCTCTGGCAGGTGCCTGTCCTGCTCCCTCCCGTGGTGAGTAGCTGTTGTTAAGAGCCTCCAGCACGTACTCGAATGCGCTGCTCAGACCGTCGCTGCACAAACCGACGTGCGCTCCAGTGTCGTCCCCCGAGCTGTTCGACTTGAGCCGGAGCTGCTTACCGACAAACTCACAGCCACGTCGCAACCACGCGAGATCGTCAGGCGCGTTTCTGCCCCCTGGCCCCTTCGCAACGCGAGCGCCACGACGCCAAAAGCGTGATCGTCGCTGCCTGAGAAGGCGAACGAGCCCGCTACGCGGGCACGGCAGCCGCAGTCCAGCAGACTACAGTTTGCGAGCGGGGTCGCAAGCTGGAAACAGGACGCCTCCGTTCCGCTCGGGCAGAAGCCGGGCGGACAGCCCGGGGCGAGTTCCTCCTCGCCTAAGCTCGAGCTTGAGCTAGAGCTGTCGCTCGAGCTCGAACTGTCATCCCGCAGGGGCCTTGTCCAATTACGATTGCAGCCCGTGTAAACCTCGTAGCCCCTCCCCCAGAGCGGCTTGCTGAAATTCGGGACGGGCACCGCACACTCCGCAGAAGGGCTGGGGATGTCGATGCGCAGGCAGTCCCCGGAGCCGGTGTAAGCTCTGTAGGTATTGTACATGATCAACAGGTACGCACTTCCTGGCGTAGCGGTTCTGGTGCAGGGGCGGGCCCAACGATGGCGCAGTATCACGTCGTTGGGAGGGCCATAGTCAACGCAGGTAAACCTTTTACCTTGCAGTACAAACTCTGCAAGCTCCCTACTGCGCCCGTCGAGTTGGAACCTGGTACCGGTGCGACGTTCGCGTCCAGCTTCCTCAAACTGCCTGCTAGTAGTACGAACAAGGAGTTCAAACTGTGATATTGCAAATTGTATATGACATTGAGACAATTCGTCACTCGTAATATATGATTTTGTCACAATGCAATATTTCAGTTTGAGCTCCACTACCGCGACACGCGCACTGAATCAATGATGGCCTACGAGCAAGGAGTTCAAACTGTGGTAATGCAAATTGTATATGACATTGAGACAATTCGGCACTCGTAATATATGATTTTGTCACAATGCAATATCACAGTTTGAGCTCCACTACGAACGTAAAGAAATCATGTTCAGTCTCCGGCAGCCTTTGCCAACCCGACACACGCAAGGGCGATCCCTCAGGAAACTATCCAGTCTGTAGCCCAGCCTTTCCCGCCGTCGAATAATTCGGTATGCAAATTTCCAAAGTTGCTGGTCAGCATGTCCGGACGTAGTGGCAATTTCTTGCAGACTACTTTCTGCTGCAGCAGGCAGCCCACACATTTGACGTCCTATTAATTCCCTCCTCAGAACGGCGGCCAGGTGTGCTTCTACACCGTTGCGTCGGCGAACCATTTTTACCAGTCGTCCAATTGTTCTCTCCGCGCGGAAGCACCAGTAAATGAACATAGGACCGAAGTCCTTCACTGATTCCACACCATGCTGCAAGCGATGAAACTGGAGAGGCCTACACGGGGATAGCATTAGCCTGGTATGGATGTACTGAAACCTGTCACACAACGTCATTCGCGAGACGTGCAGGGTTTTGTTTCGGCGCTGCCATCAGACGAAATAAGGTATACAAGGTCACTACATATTCCAACACTTCCCCCCTGAGCAATCCGTCGAAAATCCACTCGCCTTGCTGGGCCAGAACATACCTAGCACGTTGAAGCGTAAGCAGTGTCATAGTTACAAAGCAAAGGACATAGTTCCAAAATTTGCGACAATTTCAAAGACAAAATAGTACCAGTCCTCCCCTATCATGCTTCCCCCACTTGCGAAGGGCTTCGCAGTGCAAGACCTTCTCGAACCCTTGCAAAAATTATCCCATCGCTGGTCTACAACACGTTGTTTCGCTTCACTCATCTGGAATCTTTGCAGCGCCGCGTTCCACCTCGCCCACACTGCCGCACCGTGCTCGTGGTTATCTGGACGAGTGAGGGTTTTTTCTCCTGGGAACAAATGTCTTTTGATACAACCCTTAACAAGATGCAACGCATCCTCTGGCGTTTGCCTGATACAGTCTGTTTGCACCTCAGCTAAACAAGGTTTGTCGTGGAACCCTGGTTGCAAAAGTTGTGTGTCACCGCGTCCCGCCCTAGCCGTCGTGCGTCCGCCCCTGTCTTCAGACGCGCTGGGTCTGCGCCTGAACTTTTCCATTGTGTAATCTAGAATGTCGAACTGCAAATAATGCAACAGATTTTTTTTTTAATTATTTGATGATTGATTAATATAATTTACAATAACTGATGCACACATTTAGATTCCAGATACAGTTGATAAGTCTGTTGGTAGCATCAACAATAATTTTTCCTACAACTGATAAAAATCGCTATTTTGAATCCTGGAATCGCTACCCATAGGTAAGGGGAGGGTTGGTAAATTTGTATAAAGTAATGCAAACCGATGGTGGCGAATATTCTGTGAAGACAGACCCTACTTGAAGTAGATCATGAACCACTGTACATGCAGGTGTGTGTAGTTACTTCATGTTGCGCACAAATTGACCAAGGTAGAAATCCTGTTCGAAGCTGCATCTATATCAAACAGGCGGTAATACTAACTAAGTCTTGTTGACCAGGATGATACACACACATTCAACATGACAATATATCTTCTGTCCTTTACCTTAGCTCATTGAACAGACCCAACACAAAAAAAGTACTTGGTAATGATGTCAAAACTGTCTCTGTTGCGCATACAAAGAGTCTACAAAGCTGGATGCAGATCAACACATATTCCACCATACAATGATTATTAATTATTTTCTGTTATTAAATCTCTTGTCTACTTGATTTATCTTTGTTGTAATGACTATAAAAACAATAAATATATTTTTAAAATGTAATTTAAATTAAATTTTTGATTTCTAATTTTTTTTACATTTTTGAAAAATTTTGAGTAATTATCATAATATAATTCTTTAAAGTTTTGTCTTTTATGTTTTTCAAGAATAACAGGTATTCTTCAAGAATAACAGGTATTTTCTGTTCAACAGAACCCCCTTTCTGAGTATTACTGAGTATTTTTCTTTTTGGTTCTGTTAGTTTGCGGTGCAAACGGAAAACATTTCTAAAAATACTGAGTAATGATTGGTAGATATGTTCTGTTCATAAAATAAATTTAATGTAATTTCAAACTTGAAATGATCCCAAAATTTTTCAAGTTTATTCAAAAAAATTTCAAGTTGAAATCTGATTGAGGAACTTGAAATTTTCAGGAAGCAGGAGGGGGATTTCTCACACTAAGAATCTTGCGACAGGAGTGGAAGGAACCGAGCTTGAACGGACACTGCTAGTAGAAGGACTTAACAGCGTCCTGGAATGTCTTGGGCTTGACAAAGTGCTCATTTCTGAAGATCTGGTGGTAGCGAACAGAACGTTAAAAAAAATATACGAGTATTTTTTCTATTTGCTTCTGTTGCAAACAGCAAGAAAAAATTGAATTATGATGCACTTTCGCAAACTCAAGTTCAATTCAAATGTGATTTTTTGAATTTTGATGTTGCCGAAAATTCAGGCATTGCCATTTCAAAAATGGCAAACTGACTGGGCCAATTTTTTTGAATTTTTTAAGCAGAAAAGAAATTGTCATGTTCCGGCAGAGCGCGTGCCAGGTCGCGTGCCTGGCACGTGCCGTCCACCTTGACCACCTCACAATTCGAACTTTCACCAAGGCAAGAAATTCAAAGAGACCCAATGCCTCGTGCGAAAAAGACTGCAGATACCTACAAACAACGTCGAGGTGGTGCGACAGTCCGTGGCGGACGCAAAAAATAGAAAGGAGGAAAAGAGGCGAAAACATCCCAAGAAGAGTTACTCTGTCCTGTCAAGCACCCAACAGAACTCAAAAAAAAAAAAAAAAAAAAAAAAAAAAAAAAAAAAACCAGGTAATACTCAAAACTCACTTCTGTTTGGATGCTCTCCCAACAGGTTGCATTTGAAAAGGCTTTTATGACCATCGGCATGATAGAGTCAAGCGACCCTTTGCAAAGCATTCCCAAAATGACCCTCAATTTCACTCGCGAGGACGATCCTTCGGGCAACTTCGTCTACACACTCGAAGAATGCTTGAGTTTCCAGGGCGATGTGGATTCTCAGTCTGTACAGATCAAGCTTTCCGACTGCAAAAAGTACATATTTTTTTTTAATGCACTTTACAGTATTGTTTTTGGCAAGTGTTTTTCTTTCTTCACGCACAAACTGTTTGTCAAAATGTTCAGCAGACGCTTTCATCCTAATGCTAAATCTTATGTTTTGCAATGTTCTGGATGTTCGTTTTCACGTTCCATTGAGATTTTTCCAAGCTCCAGCCGGGGGATGGCAAACTCTGAAAACTTTCACTGTTCCCACTAGGTGGTTACAGGTAATTTTTTGTGGTTCTGTTGCCACGTCATCTCTGCGTGTTGAATAAGGAAAAATTTGACAGAATCAGAATTTATAAGACAAACATAGAAAAAAACAAGCGTTATAAAAATTTTCACCTAACAGAATGATGATTTCATTCAAAACTGAGTATTTTTTCCACAAAGCTTCAACATAATCTCAGTTTCCTCCTGATTTCGTAATGTCAACATATATTCTGTCTGTACTTAGTGTTTTTGATTTTTCTATTCTTGCAGATTTTTGCAGTCATCACAGCGTGCTGGCAAATGAGGATGGAGGAACTGAACTTTAACAAAATCAAAATCACGATGGTGTTGGATTACATTATGCAAATGCTGGTAAATTTCAAGACCCACAACTGTTTTCAGACGAGCCCTGACTATCTTAACAATCTGAGTTTCTATTAATTAGTTTTTTTTTCTCGATTTTCGTTTCTGATAGCTGTGTATGTTAACAGAATCATCATAAAAAATACAGGTTAATGATTGCCAAGCATGTTCTGTTGGCTGTGCATGTTAACACAGAGGTCCTGAGAACAATTTTACCAAGATGGTGGAAAAAGCAGGGGAGAGATGCTTATACAACTCGAAGAAACATCGTAATTTAGCAATGGAACAAGCAAAAACTTCTGATAACACCAGCATTTTCAAGTTGTTTTAATTTATTTAAATTTACTTCAAGTTACTTCAAGTTACTTCAAGTTATAGCAAGTTATTTCAAGTTATTTTCAGTATTTTTCAAGTTGATTTCAAATTAAATTTTGTATATTTGATTTATTGAAACAAAATGTGGAAAAAATCAACAATAATTTTTTTTAAATTTTCAAATTGAAATTTTACATTTTCAAGTTTCTTCAAGTTTGTTTCCTGAAAATTTCAAGTTACTCAATTAAATTTTAACTTGAAAATTTTTAATAAATTTGAAAATTTTTGATATTATTTTAAGTTTTAAATTAAATTAAATTTATTTTATGAACAGAACATATGTACCAATCATTACTTGCTATTTTTAGAATTTTTTTCTGTTTGCACTAACAAAAAAATTCTAAACATACAGAGTAATGATTGGTAGATGTTGCTGTTCAGTTGTTTCAAGTTGTTTCAAGTTATTTCAAGTTGTTTCAAGTTATTTTAAGTTATTTCCAGTAATTTTCAAGTTGATTTCAAGTTAAATTGTATACGTTTTGATTTATTGAAATGAGTGTTAAAAAATAACTTGAAATTTGTTGAATTTTTGACTTGAATTTTCAAGTTGAAATTTTCTACTTTCAAGTTTCTTCAAGTTAGTTTCCTGAAAATTTCAAGTTCCTCAATCAGAATTACACTTGAAATTTTTTGAATAAATCTAATTAAATTTAAAACTTGAAATAATGTCAAAATTTTCAATTTATTTTATGAACAGAACATATCTACCAATCATTACTTGGTATTTTTGGAATTTTTTTCTGTTTGCACCAACAGAAAAAATTTCTAAAAATGCATAGTAATGATTGGTAGGTAGATTCTGTTTAGTTGTTTCACGTTGTTTCAAGTTATTTCGAATTATTTCATGTTACTTCATGTTACTTCAAGTTATTTCAAGTTACTTCAAGTTACTTCAAGTTTTTTTCAAGTTATTTCAAGTTATTTCCAGTATTTTTCAAGTTCATTTCAACTTAAATTTTCTTATTTTGATTTATTAAAATAAAATGTGGAAAAAATTAACTTGAAATTTTTTTGAATTTTTGATTTGAATTTTCAAGTTGAAATTTTACACTTTCAAGTTTCTTCAAGTTATTTCCCTGAAAATTTCAAGTTCCTCAATCAGATTTAACTTAAAAATTTTTGAATAAACTTGAAAAAAATTCAAAATTTTTTTGTGATCATTTAAAGTTTGAAATTAAATATTAAATGAAATTTATTTATGAACAGAACATATCTACCAATCATTACTTAGTATTTTTAGAAATTTGTTCTGTTTGCACCCAAACCAACAGAACCAAAAGGAAAAATACTCAGTAATAATCAGAAAGGGGGTTCTGTTGAAAAAAAAAGAAAAAATACTGTTTTTTTATTTTTCCACATATAACACAAAACTTCAAAGAATTATATTATAATAATTACTCAAAATTTTTCAAAAATGTAAAAAAAATTTGAAAAAAAAACAACCTAAGATATCTCACTGTGTTCAGTTTGATGACAACTAGAAAAGATGCTAGATTCTGAGATCAATAACTACAAGGTAAGTGAGGGGGAGTCCGTATTGCCTGCTGGAGAGTTGGAGAGTGCTATGTTATGTTATGACAGATGCATGAATGAACCAAATAAACTTTTGCTTTATTTTAACATTCGTGTGCCTAAAGACATAGCTGAGCAGGGATTGACAGCGAAAGAGTTGTTAGATTCCGACTTATGCATGCTTGCCGAGAAAGACAAGCCTATGAGAGATGCGATAATGGGAGTATTTCATGTGGATGATTTAATATTTTCCGCACCTAACAAAGAAGCCTATGAAAAATTCGCATCTGCGTTAGAACAGTACTACCCACTCAAAAGGCTAGGAGTCGCAAAGGAATTCAAAGGGATAGAGATAGTGCATGAGAAAGGCAGGATCGTTTTGCACCAACGAAAGTACCAATTGCAAATTTTACGCGAGACAGGATACGCAAATTCTCGTCCGGTAAGTACCCCAGCGGTAGACCAAACTCCGGAAGCAATGTCTGAAGATGCAGCTTTGCGTAAGATTTCTATTCCAAGTATAGTAGGCAGTTTGCTTTGTTTAGCCAAGATGACTAGACCAGATATTGAACAAGCTCTTAACGCTGCAAGCGTCATGCAAACCATAGACAAGGGAGTAACTTACGCTATGTTAGGCGAGAATCATACGTTATTTAATCAAGTCTTTTCGCGGTATAGCTTTTAACGGGCCAAAATCGTTCAAGAGGGTAAGTCCTACCCTAAGGTCATTTTGTGGCCCGATGCCGCTCACAAAGTCTGTTTGAAGACGGGTAAGTCTCGCACAGGTTTTATAATCCTGTGGGGAGGAGACCCAATGGGTTGGCTTTCAAAAAGACAGAGTAGGATAGCACTTAGTTCAAATGACGCGGAAATTTACGCAGCTGCTGAATGCATAGAGAAGGACTAGCAATAGGTCATGTCAGACAGGAAGTCGGAATTCTGCAAAAAGGTGCAGTAGAAATTTTCGAGGATAATTTGCAAACAATTCTCGCGGGTGAAAGAGGATTATCCGGACCCCGCACCAAACATTTGCCTCTCGAATTACACTTCATTCATCACCTTCAGAGAGATGGAGAGATAAAGTTTATAAAGGTAAGTACTAAAAAGCAAATATGAGATTTACTCACCAAACCGTTGCCGCGCGAGCAGTTTACTTATTTGCTCAACAAATTCACTGTTATCATTCCGGGGGAACCGGAATGACTACGGGTGTTTCACCTATGTTTTGTGTTTTGTTCTCGCTTTGTGTGAGTTGTTTCGATAATTAGGTATAAACCGGTCACTCACGGACCTTACCCTACCTTTCACTTGCGGTTTGCAGGGAGACTTCGTAAAAATCCAGGCTGCTCACAGCCACTTTAATCCGAAGACATAAACGCAGAACTGAACTGCAAGAGAGCTAACTAGTCTAAGTGCGAGACTAGCAGTAACTGACGCTCAATAATATGGTCCGGTGCACAATGGTAAAAGCGTAACGTGCACAATTGACTTGGATTACCCATTACCGTTACTACTAATTATGACTCAGTAAAATGTTACCGCACATATAAATCAATCATAATTACGGCTTAAACAGTACTCGAAGTTACCTGTCCAACGCTCCCCCTTAATTCAAAGTCAATTGTCCTGTGATGTGACTTCACAATATCCTGTTACATCTGGTGAGCTTAATAGTAATATGTACTGTAGTAACGCGATGCAAAACATAGAAAGTCGTAAATCGTAGTGATCCATATGAATCACCAATTCCTTGCTGAAAAGCATCTCGATCAAGTAGATCAATTAAACTGATGTAAAAGGCTCGTACGATAACGACGTGACACGAACTTACAAATTAGAGTAGCAATTACGTCCACCAAAATAATAGCAATCTTGTAAGACTGCTTCTTCGCGTGTGAATTACGATTACAACTAATTACTATAACCAGCCCACGATAAACGTTAATAAATGTAGTATGCCCGTTTGCGATTCGACAACTGAGCTGACTGCCTCGTCCTCCTCCTCCATTCCGCTCTTGCCGCGTTGACCGATGGTGACTTGAGGTCACGCGCTTCAACTGCGCTCGAATTCACATGGACGGAATCAATCGTCTCCTCCCGAATGGACACCTATATAGAGACATGGCCTGCAAAGAAAAGACTCACACTCACACAAAAGAACATCATGAGTGAACTCAGAGGAAATTTGCGGATTTTGCGTTAAGAAAGTTTATGTTTTAAGAGTGATCATGAATTTACTAACCAAGTACTCAAATTGGTCCTTAGGTACATGTTTAGTTAATACATCTGCTATCTGTTTCTTAGTTCCTACTTTTACAAACCTTACTTCTTTATCACGTTGTGCGTGATGCATGAAATGTAGTTCAAGTGGTAGATGTTTAGTGCGTGACCCTGATATTCCTCTCTCTGCCGCTAAAATAGTTTGTGCGTTGTCCTCAAATAATTCTCATGGGCTTTTCTGTGCTACTCCTAATTCCTCCGCTATATGTCTAACTGCTAACCCTTCACGAATACATTCTACTGCTGCGAAGATTTCCGCATCATTCGAGCTTAATGCAATCCGTGATTGTCGTTTCGATAACCATGCAATTGGGTCACCTCCCCATAGAACTATATACCCTGTACGAGACTTTCCTGTCTTTTTGCACACTTTATGTGCCGCATCAGGCCATAGAGTAATTCCGGGATATGTCCTTGCTTCTTGTGATGATTTCGGCCCGTGAAATGCAATACTGCGAAATGAATTTACTAAGTACCGAAAAATTCGTCCCAACATTGCATAAGTCACTCCGACGTCAACAGTCTGCATAACACTAGCTGCATTCAAAGCTTGGTCTGCATCTGGTCTAGTCATCTTAGTCAAAAATAGTAACTTTCCAACTAAGCTAGGAATGGAATGCTTCCTAAGTGCACTAGATTCCGACATAGGTTCTGGCTCCTGTTCTGCGCTAGGCGTGCTTAGCGGGCGTGCTTCTGCATATCCTACGTCTTTCAAGATCTGTTTCTGATACATCGTCTGATGTAGTAAATGCGACCTCCTTCCTGTTCTATTTCTACCCTTAAACTCTTTGGCTACACCTAATCGTTTTAGGGGATAGAACTTTTCTAGTTGGCTTGCAAACTTATCATACGTACGTTCGTTAGGCGCCGAAAGGATTAGATC
Source organism: Paulinella micropora (assembly GCA_019918135.1). Classification (NCBI taxonomy): domain Eukaryota; phylum Cercozoa; class Imbricatea; order Euglyphida; family Paulinellidae; genus Paulinella; species Paulinella micropora. The sequence goes on along the minus strand of WBZZ01004232.1, from coordinate 335,692 downwards.
ATCTACATGAAATATGCCAATGATTGCGTCTCTTATGGGTTTGTCTTTTTCAACGAACATACATAGATCTGCGTCTAGCAATCGAAATCCTAACTCTTCTAACTTTGGGGCCAAGATTTCATACCAACGTCTGCCTGCCTGTGGGGCACCATACAGAGCTCCATCTATCCTTAATATCATGCCATCATGACCTTCCCTGTCTAAACCATCTGGGGCGTACGCGTAAACATGATCATTCATTCTAGCATTCAAGTAAGCATTTTTGAAGTCTATACCATACAACTTGTGACCATGCCAGGCAGCTATCTTAGCTAAGAAAAGTAGTGATCGATGAGCTGCACAAGGTACAAATAGCTGATCTGAATTATAGCTAACTCCTGGTTCTAGCATATCTCCTCTCAAAGCTAATCGTGACTTGACAAACTTTCGTCCTTTATCATCAAGCTTGACTTTATGTACCCATGTCAATCTTACTATCTTCGACACTCCCTTCTCTTTTGCTTCCTTGGGGCTCACCCAGGTATAGGTGTTAAAAGACTTAAGAGCCTTTATCCATGCCTTCTTTCAACTCCTTTGCTGTTAGCCCTTCATCGACTATCTCTTTTGGCACACATAGTGTGAGGTAAAGTAAAACTTCGCTACTATCCTCTCCTAGTATGCTTCTTCAGACGACTTGGCGTCTTCTAGTTCACCGGGTGGATGGATTGGGTCTACTTTATACTTTTTGATTTCACTGTCTAACATCTTTTCAACTAGTCCATCATCAAAAGATACAAAGTGACTGGGCTTGGGCTGTTTGCGAACTTTAAGTCTATCACCTTTCTCGCATGGTTTCAAAACTTTACAGGTTCGTTTAGCTTCTTGCCAACTGTCTCCATACTCTTCCTTCGTCCATAGTTCACCAAAAGCTACCGCTGGTACAACTACCTTGACATTTTCTAATGAGGTGTTTTCCTTGAGCACCTTCTTAGTTGTGACTGGTTGTGGGTCCGGCTTTGCTGTCGTCCGTTCCTTTCTTTCTCGTTTCCCTCTCACTACGTTACTGTCACTCTGCTCCCACGTGAGGCCCTTGTTTGGCGCTTCTCCTTCCCTATATCTCCGGCCTGGGTGACTAGCTGAAGGGTCCTGCGCACTAAGCGATTCGATGGCTGTTAACCAGTCGTCCTGATCAACAACTTGGCTTTCGTTAGAGTCAATGGGAAGACCGGAATCTGGACTAGTGTCGTCCTCAACTCCTTGTTTTTCCTCATGCTCTTCTGACTCCCCCTGAACTTTCTGTTCCGGTTCTGTCTCCGCTTGCTCAAGCTGTTCTGCATAATTTGCTACTCTCCCCCTCAGATTCATCGTCCCATTGTACTCCTCTGGGTGGGTGTGCATCTTTTCCAACTATATGGGGGTCGAAACGCACGTTGCGACGTTCGATATTACCTTGCGGCCATCCCAAACCCTGTAAAGCTCTTTGAAAACGTCGTATCCCAAGAGCATTACACGTTTTCCCCTATAGTTTCCTTTGCCAACTTGCTTTCCGACATACATTACTCCCATACATCCTATTGGTTTCAGTTGCCGAATGGCCGGTTTGTAACCCAAACACTGCTCAAAGGGTAAAATCCCTTGACGTGGTCCGGTTGTAGCTGGCAATATGTTGTGTAGTGTGGTAGAGGTGTGTTCCATCTCTGCCCAAAACTTAAGTGGAAGGTTAGCTTCATATCGCATAGCCCTAGCTGGCCCTGCAGTTATGCCATTAACTTTTTCAGCTATCGAATTTCTGTCTTTGTCTCCTGGTGCTGAAACTTTCCAAATAAATTGCAATGGTTTCCACCATTCGATTACTTCCACGGGGGCAACGAATTCGTTGTGACACGTGACAGGTTTAACCTTCCTACCGGTCTGTCGTTCAAACCACGCTACTGCCTGCTTAAGAAACTCTACAAACTCGTTCTTGTGTCTTAAGCAAAAGTCTAAGATATAACCCTGAATAATCGCCTGTTACACAAAACATGTAGTACTTGCTATTGATGGACATTACTGCCCATGGTCCGGCTGTATCTACGTGCAAAATCTCACTCGCATAACTAGCTCTCCTAATCCTATTCTTCTTAAATCTGGGCAATTCTTTAGCTTTACCCATCATACAAGCTTCACAATATCTAACTAAATCTTCATCGCCGACAACTTTGCGGCCCAATGCCTTGCGTAATGCATAGGTCTTTATAGCCTTATGCCCGCTGATGCATGACGTAGATGTCTACATGCTTCTTATTTGCACTCTTCTCTGGATACATAGCATATAACACACATCCCTTACTCTCTCTATTATCGCAAACTTTAGCTACTTCTTTCTTATTTTCTCTCTCCTTGGGGGCTCCCTCCCCGCTTACCCTGCCTTTGATTTCTTTACCGTGATCTTGGGTTCAAATCGTTTGTTGATGTCAAGGGGTTCATCATATTTCATGTCCCACCGGTATAGCATTCCCGGCGTCATTCTCCCCCTGACTATCACGTCACTCTCTTTGACTCTTATGGGGTGCTTTAGAATAAGCAACTGTCCGTTCTGGTGAATAACAGATCTGTGGTAAAAGTGATCCATGCTGCCAGTTGAAACTATGTTCACAGGCACCCTTGGGTCGTACAACATCTCTTTCTTTACCATCACGGGTTTTCCTTTCCCATCTACACGGGTCAATCTCGCTTCTCCCTTCTGGTTCACTACACCTTCTCCGTTTCCAGTGATTAGACTGACTGGGGCAATATCAGAGAGGTTGCTCAATATAGCTGTCGTGCAAGCTTTGTCTCGTGACGATCCACTATCTTGCACTATCATTCTCTCTTTCTTGCTTTTTCCCTTTCCTTCTGCTACCAGGTTATGCTCGATATCTTCCATGTTCTCGTTTTCTTTCTCTTTCTCTTTCTCTTTCTTGCTCGCCTCTCTTTCCTTTCTTTCCTTCTCTTCGTTCTCAGCTCTTTCTTCGTTGTATCGTTCCTCGTGCACCCGATCGTATTCTTCCCTCGCCTCTTTGTAATCTCTGTCTATTCTCATCTGTTCAGAATCCATAGAGTCCTCTGTGTTTCCGTGGTCTTCATCGTCTTCTTCTGACGCTCCGTCTATCTCCCTTCTTTTCGCATCGAATGCTGCCTTCTTTCTAGCTGCTGTCTTTGGTGTAAAGAATAGGTATGCGTCTTCTGAGTGTAACCTGCGTAAATACGCATTCAAAGATCCCTCTGCCACTACCTTGTTGTGAATCTGGGCTAAGTGAGGCATTGACTCCACTAACTGCTCCGCAAAAGTATAATATTTTTGTGGTTGCATGCTAGGTCAAGAATATCATAGTCCATCATGGATAGCATTTCTGTATAGAACTCACTGTACTTGCCGTTCGGTTCGTAACATAACCCATCTTTCACAGTTAGGTCTTTCAATCCATTCGACAGCACAAACATCAAACGCTGTAATTCTGTCTTTTGTGGTCTCGGGTGTCCTTCACTGTGTCTCATCTGATATGATACCCCAGGGTATGATACCCCTGTTTCATACCCTGTCCAATATGATACCACTGTTTCATACCCCTGTCCAGTACATCGGGGGGATATTTCGGGGGAGGGGGGTATCTAACCTTGACTTCAATTGAGGGGTATGAAACATGGGTACCATATTGGACAGGGTATAAAACAGGGGTATCATACCCTGGGGTATCATACCCGGGTATCATACCCGGGTATCGTTTGGCTGTGATCCGCAGCATGCGACAAAAACACGTCATTTATCGCCCAAAATACGTCTGTCAGTAGGTTGTCTGTCTCAGCTACCCTCACTCCATTCTCTCTTTTCACCTTCACAACATCACCTGTCTCCTCACCCATTGATGCACGTATGCAATGACTCACCTAGCTTCTTTATATGCTCAAAGCTAATCACTTTGCCACTGTGTCCCCTCTTTTTACTGCTCCCCTCCGTAGTTGTGCTTTGTTGACGCGTGGAGTTGTGCAAGTTGTGATTTAGAGTGGGTGTTGTTTGTGTCTGTCTATCCTCGTCCAATCTATCTACCGGGGACGGACCTTGAGAGGGTTGTGACGGGGGCCATGCCTTGCCTTCAGCTCTTTTCCCCTGTCGCACAGACACTGTTCTTAGCCTCTATCTCTGCCTTGACCTCCCCGGCCCGCGCTGGAAAATCTGGCATATCAGCACAGTCAGCCATTAAGTTTTCTTCTCGCGGGGTTTCCGGTTTGATGACTGACGGGTTTTTGAGCGGGAATTACCTTGTCCTTTTGGCCCGGTATTGCCGAGTCTTTTTGCGAAAGTTGCTGTGCTCTCGCCCCATTGCTCTCCCTCTCTCTCTTCAATCTTTTCATTAACTCTTCACTTGGGTACTCGTTGGTGGGGGGTGGGCGGCATGATGGGGGTTGTTCCAGATCAACATGTGGGAATTGTGGGTCCTGCTTGTAGTGATAACCACACAGACTGGCATACTGCAACCTCTTGCTCATACTGCCTGCCTTACATGCTCCCACTTTCTCCATATTTCACACCACACCGCTTCCCTTTGAGTTCTTCCCTACACATTGGACTGTGTTTCGTTTGGGATTGGGTGTCTATTTGGTGGGGGTGATTGTTTGTGGTGTCTTGTTTTTGTTTGTCTCTTTCGTTTGAAGGAGAGATTGCGGTGTCGGTTTCGGTTTCGTTGGTTTCTCCTTTTTATAGGGTTGCGAGGAATGTTCTCGCACGAGACTTTCGTGCTGTGGAGGGGGTCTAACCCCCCCCCCCCCCTCACGGACTCTTTCGGGTTGTTCAGTGTCGTTCTCTTTTTGCTCCCCTGCTTCACTATCCTCCCTTCCGTTTCCTCTCCTCTTTGGGCTGTGTTGCCCTCTTTTTGTTCTTAGGGGTTGTTGACGAAGGGTTGAGGCGTTGTTCACTAGTGAGAGTGGATGGTGAGGGGTTGGATGCGGGAATGCCTCCGAGCGAGTAGCGAGTCTGGGAGCTGCTCGACATTCTAACCCCCCCCCCCCTCACGGACTCTTTCGGGTTGTTCAGTGTCGTTCTCTTTTTGCTCCCCTGCTTCACTATCCTCCCCTTCCGTTTCCTCTCCTCTTTGGGCTGAGTTGCCCTCTTTTTGTTCTTCCTCTGCCTCCATGACAATCAGTTCATAATCCTCCTCCTCTGAACTGTCGTCTTGTTCTGTGTTGTTGTTTTCCCCCTCTCCTCCTTCGTTTTCCTCACCCTTTTCACCTCTTATCAAAGTCACCCCTTTATTCTTTTTCTTACGAAACTTACTACCTTTGCTTTGGGTTTCTCTCTTGGGAGGGGCGGTGTTGTGGGGTTTATGGGTGCGACGAGAGCTGTTAGACTTAGCAAGCTTAGGGCAAAAGCTTAGGGCAAAAGCGTTTAGTGTGTCCAGTCTCGCTGCAGTTATAACAAACTGCAGTGAGCCACCATTCCTTCCGTTCTGTTACTACCCCATCATGCTTGCCCCCGTACTCACCTTTGTGTTTGTACTTGCTCTTCCCACTCTTCCTTCCCTCCTCTTCTTCTTCTCCTGCTAGCAATAAAGCTGCTCCTTCTCCATCTGCTTTACTAGTACTCTTCCCTTTCTCATACTTTTTCTGTCTGTTGGTTGCCTCCCAAAGCACGTAAACCTCTCTAGCTGCGTCGACTATGTCGTTGTGCTTGGGTCGTATGGCTGGTGCCATGCGATAGTGATCAGCAAAGTATTCAGCACCATAGGCTGGGTGCGTACTCAGCTTCTCTAGCCACCGGTTTGTTGATTCGTCTTCTTCGAACTTCTCTCCTTTTAGCTTTTCAAGCCATTCTTTCTTCAGTAGATACCTAGTGAGCCAGGCGTCTACGTCTTCATTCTTTCTAGGAGCTCTCTCTCTGAACTTCTTTTCCTCCAAATATCTTGCTGCTCCAGAAATTTGTCTGTATTTTTTCTTGACAATGCCGACTTTATCGAACGGATCTTGAGCATTACGGCTTCTGAGGTATGCGACTACCTTATAGTTAGAGAATGCAGTGGTGATGAGTTGAAATAACTTACATCGCTGTAAATATTTTTGCTCCCTCTTGTATGCTCTCTTCGTCACACTGTGTATGCTTTTCACTGCTCTCGTTTGTGCTCGTCTCGCTCTTCTCTTCGCTTTTCCCTCCCAAGCTACCTTCTGCTCATTACTCCATTTCGAATAGTCTTTCGGCTTCTCTAGTGTTTTCTTCTTTGGGTCTGATCGTCTTGCGCGTGATGATGTTGATGAGGATGATGCGTCTTTCTCTTTGTCTTCTTCCTCACTTTCTTCACTCACGTCCGGCGAATCTTCTTCTGTCGGTTCTCTTGGTTCATCTGCTTCCTCTGCTGCTCTCATACTACTTAAATCCCATCAGTATTTCCTCTTAGCAGCTACCTCATCGAGAAATGCGTCTTTGAACATGTCCCCGAGAATTGTACTAATACCGTAAGCATATTCTTCTAGCTGATAGTAAAATCCTTGAAGATGTTCTGTGACCGTCATAGACGGGTGCGTGAGATAAAAACTGTTTCCAGTTCGTGTATTGCTGTGATGAACCACTATCCCAACTGCTCATGACCGATGATTAGGTATAAACCGGTCACTCACGGACCTTACCCTACCTTTCACTTGCGGTTTGCCGGGAGACTTCGTTAAAAGCCAGGTTGCTCACAGCCACGTTAATCCGAAGACATAAACGCAGAACTGAACTGCAAGAGAGCAACCAGTCTAAGTGCGAGACTAGCAGTAAATGACGCTCAATAATATGGTCTGGTGCACAATGGTAAAAGCGTAACGTGCACAATTGACTTGGATTACCCATTACCGTTACTACTAATTATGACTTAGTAAAATGTTACCGCACATATAAATCAATCATAATTACGGCTTAAACAGTACTCGAAGTTACCTGTCCAACGTGTTTAGTATTGTCGATGCCGGATTGGAAGCAGTATCTTCGATCGATGTCGTGGCTGGACTCCGTACCCTGGGATAGGGTCATAGACAAGTATGCGGAATGGGGAATCAACCGCGCGGAATTTCTAAAGCTAAAGCACGGGCGATCGAGACAGGAAATAGAACAGCCAAGTTCGAGAGCTAGAAGAAGGACGGGACGATGATACAGGACAAGAAAAATTGGAGATAAATGAGGGCGCAACTGAGGACGGCTATGCCGCGGCACGCTGGCGATGAGTTACGCGATGAGCTCGACTAGCCCCCAGGCCTCGCGGTGGCAGGTGGGCAGAATTCCTGACTTTTCTGGCGACGGGTGGGCGTAAACGAAGGATGGTCATATTTTATCGCATACAGCCCGCTTCTCTTTCTTTTCACTTGTTTCCTCACACCCCTAACGTTATATATATATATTTTTTAGTGACTTTTGATACCCCTTACGGGAAGCGCTTGCAAATTTTTCATTTGCTTCCGAGTCAGAACTATAAGACACTTATGACGGTAGTTGTAACATTGACAAATAACTAAGGGGGAGCGTTGGTCATTACTATTTCAATTTAATTCACCGTTACTTAGATAGTTGATTTGTCAATAGGCCGGACAGTCAATAATGCAAATGTTAACCGAAATGCGTAATACCTATCAGTACCTAAGTTAGTCAGTCTGTGACGTGGCGGGAAGTCAAAGCGTCAGTTCTTTTATTGTACGAGTTATTAAAGTGCATTTCCATACTGCGTTGATAGTCTTGCTAGGTCACTGAGCCCGGATAGATTCTGAAAGGAGTCGGTAAAGGTTCCACGATGGGTAGCTTCCCAAAGTATAAGTATTAAACAAGTTATATATATAAAAAAAGATAATTGCTTTAAAGTTTTTTGAAAAGTCAGATCATTTTTATAAAATAGGAGTAGGCTTTTTTAATACATAAAACTTTTTTGTGATATAACTTTTTTATATTAGATAAAAGTTTTTTAATATAAATGTTGATCCAAAGTGTGATTACTTGAATGTCGCCGGTCGGATTATACTGAAGTTTTTTATTCAAGTTGAAAACAAGATCCACAAATGTGGATTGAATCCACAAATGAGGATCGTAGCCGCCGGAGTAAGGGTTAAACTCCCTGACCCTTTATTTTTTTCATAAACATGAAGTCCCTAAGTCACGGTTTTAAGTCATGCAGAGACCGGATGCAGTTTAGCGTCGGTGGCATGCCCAGGACCTTTACGCAAGCACTTTATAAAACTTA